>LWMK02000176.1:0-10049 GCA_001693075.2 Taenia saginata
TTTTTATTTAAAAGCTCGAATTTTTCTAAACTTTGTAAGAGAATTCGTGTCCCTTTCCATCTTTCGTTCACTATCTGCAATTACTGGCATAATTAATGGTTGACGAGGTGCCAAGGAGCCAAGGAACGTAGCCACACTCTTCCTACGTAATTCCTATCAACGGAATCAGTCAACTTCTCGCCACAGGAGTTGCACAAAATCCAATGCTCTGTCCGCCGTCGGTGAAACAGAATTGAACAGGAGCTGCTGATATACGATGACGTTTACTTAGCGTGCATAGTGGCTGACGGCAACAACAATTAACAATAAAACAATAAGTGGAGCAGGATGTTGCAGACTTTTGGTGAGATAATAGTTACTGACAAGCCCTAACTTTCCACTACAAATGCAAAAATCCATGGGATAAGCAACAATAATTCCTCGTTTTAATTATTTTGAGTGTTTAGCCAAGGCAAAAGTCAGGCTCGATTATATGCAACGTATGCCAACTCGATTATGCTACGAGAGTTTTAATGTCATTGGATAGCTTAACAAAGCTTGAGGATGAGGATGTTTAACTGCCGCAAGTTGCTAATGCATATTAGAAGAGCCAATGCATGCAAATATATCATCCTCTTTCTAGTGTAGCTAATGTGACGAGACTGCTAAAATGTGAACGTTGGTAAAAAGCATCCGACATAATGTAGGAAACGTTGATTTGATATCGCTTTTTGGTCCTGACGGCAGCTTCGCTTTAATAGAACGAAGCACGCGACACATCGACACCTTAAGTAGACATTATCAATTGCGTGCTGAATTATTTCGTGTCGTTGCATCTGTCGAAAAGAAATAACGTGTATGTCTTGTGTACAAATAGATTCCTTGTGCATATTTTCTTAAAGCAAATCGTGTCTTACTTAAAATTAGCCTGACTAAGAGGCAGGAAGTGCGATATAATAGCATTTCGGCAACAATGTCTGGTATTTACCGTCGATTCTGTGACATTATTTTTAATGTAAAACGGCAAACCGCTTTGGGTGCATCTACAGCTACATGAAACGAATCTCTGACGGATGAACTCGACTTGGTCTCATGTCATTTACCTTGAGTTCAAGGCACGAGCCAAAACATTTCTCTTTTACACGGAATCCAATTTTCCGGTGGGGACAAGCGATGGGAACCTCATTCCATTTCACATTCCCATTGATAGTTTCCCAAGGTTTGCTTATCAGCACACGCATTTTTTTGCGTACATTACCTATTTACTACCCGAAGAGATAAATCACGACTCATTGGACAGAAAAGTCAGAACAGGAGGTCACAATTCAGTTAGAAGCTTCGTTGTGAGTTCGTTTCGGGCAGTACTATGAGGACACTTGCGAGCTCCGAAACTGTACGTTTACCCATTTAACTTGATTTCTGTAGAATTGTCAACTATATCTTCTCCACCGCCAACCTATAGCCCTTAACAAGATCGTCATCCCTTCAGACACTTTGGCTTAAAGTTAGGTCATCAGCGCGCAAATCAGTTTAGCACGTGACTACCGATATGGATGTTTGACATGCATATTAGCATAAATTCCATTTAATTCAGCTTTCTATTTAAGCATTAGACCTTCCAGATTGAGTTCTAGGTAGCAACAATGCCCCATCCCATGCCGCTCCATCCGGACACATTCCACGTCCATGTGCTGTCGCGATTACTGTTACCGAAACTCTCTCCGCTCCACGCCACGGCACATTTCACCAGACCGCACAGTATGGTACGGCGTAGTGCTTAATGTGCAGAAGGTTAATGGCATTCGAAACACCACCACTGCATCACACGCGCTCTTGCTGATTCAAAACATAGGCCATCCAGCTACCCAAGCGCGTGGATTTGGACATAGGGAGCACTGGCAGATTCAGGAGTGGCAGCTAATGGGATGGCGGTGCTAGGGCACCAAAAAAGCTGTGAACAGGGGCAGTGAGCAAAGCTGGTAGAATAAGTGAAGCATTAAGGGTGCGCAGAGCACAGTATCCAGGCCATTAAAGATGTGCGCTGCGCTAAAGGGAGCAGGTGGGCAAGCGATGATAAAACAAATCCATTTGCTAATGTTTAGGAAATCATGACAAACTATGATCACTATGCTTTAATATATACATCTTTGCTCAACACATGCAGGCTTGAGAAATCAAAACAAGTAGCTATAGGCTACATAAGGTATCCTAGATTGACTAAAATATGGGCTGATACCAAACAACACGCTACGGATGTCAGGCACATCTGCATTGTTCGACTGGAGAAGCACTAGATCCACACCTGCCAGAATCTTTGATGTATGGCAGTCCAGCAGTTAGTGACAGGACTGCATATAGGTTCATGTTAGAGGCAAGACTGCCGATTTTTGGCTCGCGTACCAACGCTGACTGTACATCGAAGCACGAAAGCTTGGCATTAGGGACAGTGACAGCATAAAATGTTCATTGATCAACGAACCATACATCATCATGTAGCTATAGCCAAATTTGGGTAGTCGATGACATTTGCCATACTTTCAACGGAGCTGCAAACAACATCGTGACAGACAACTTGGCAGTTGCCAACAGCGATGCTACTACATACCTGGTTAAGTCCACCAAAGAATTCATCAGCCTGACACAGCTCCGAATCACAAAAGGTCTTTTTTGTTCGGAGTGATTTGCGGGTGCGAATGAGCAGGCTTCAGGCTCCATGTATCATGATAACGCTGGTAATAAAATTCGCCACTTCTTACGAAAACCAAAAAAGAACAAGATTTAATGCTTTTGAAAACAGCGTAGAGATAGCTTCTTTTGAAATGGTGTTAGGGACGCACTAATGCAAACGAAATTCCGATCACGTTGACTCTAATGATATGCACACAACTGAATTCAGCACTGCGGAAAGACGTATAAAGTCTAATACGTAAACCAAGGCCCCATATCATCCAATGCCAACACGAACGGAAAAATTATTCTCTTATCGCCTAGCTCTTTTCTGTTCTGTGCAGCACTGCTATCATATATTCCATTCTCTCCCAGTACGTCGACAGATTAAACACAAGTGAAATGACCCGTTAAATGATATGGTGAGGAGATCAGACGAGGAACAAAGCCTAAGCAAGTATCGTGTCACCCTCCACACTCACCTCCCTCCATCCTTCCTCCGATTACAACTTGATTTAACTGTCCAAGAACGTAACTACTTGCAGCTCTAGGTTCGTCACGACTTTACTGCAAATTTATCTCGAATTATTGCATGACTGATCAATAGTCCAATTCATTTATCAGTAGGGCATTCAGAGCACTACACGTAATAAGTTGATGGTACTTTAGCTGAAACACATATCACTCCTAAGTTGGTCACGATATGCACAGCCTTGACCATTGCACTCAGTCCCTCCTCCTAATTAAGCAAAGCGACTGGTCACAAAAGGCGACGCAAGGCAAGCTGCTACGGATGAGTGGATAGGGAAGATGAAATCCTACCGTTGTGGTGGTTGCAACTGGATGCTTGCTCTAATCATTCGGTGAACGTCTTGAGAAGACCGCATTCGGTTACAGGTGGATGACGAACGAAATGACAATAAAGTGGAAATCCGACGAAAAGCACAGGGAAGGGGGTGACTAAGAAAATGCAAGTAAAGGCAGTAGA
This sequence comes from Taenia saginata, assembly GCA_001693075.2. NCBI lineage: Eukaryota > Metazoa > Platyhelminthes > Cestoda > Cyclophyllidea > Taeniidae > Taenia > Taenia saginata. Next base: position 3,635 of record LWMK02000176.1, read on the forward strand.
AAATCCCAGGCTGCCCTGCTATCAAATGCCCACGAGTGTCTGCATCGTCTCCCCTAATGACTTTTTACATTCTAAATGCGTCCACTTATGCACCATGTCAAGCCTGTTCGTTGGTGCGGGCCGTCATTAGGAATTCCAGCGTTGCGGTCCTTTGATACTAGAATATTAACAGTGATTCGCAATACGTTTGAAACATTCACTTGACCTCTCTTCGCTGGCGAATCACCGACCAAATCGTTGCGCCTTGCTTATCCATAAATAAAATGACCATTAAGAACTACAGGAGTTTTGTCTGGTAAGTGAACTTTCCACTGACCAGAAGAGTGCGCAATACTCAATTCGCTCAGCTACACTTTTAGTGGTCGCACGGATGCGCTGCCAGATACAGACCATTCTCGAAGGTACAGTGGCTTCCTGTACCTAATGATTCCAGTTTTGCCCAGGGGAGCAATGCATCAACTAACCCAATAACCAAAATGATGCTATTAGTTGTTACACGCAGGACTGCATGTCCATAACAGTCAAGTCGCAACCACCTTACTTTCCAACTCAATTACTTCCTAAAGCTATTTTCAAGTAGCCTCGTGAGTGATCGACATGATTCCCTGCTTCTCGAGGCTGCGTACTATGGGACAATGCCCTTGTTGGTTCGCAGTTCCCATTGCATGCTTGACGAAGACAATGTCCGTCAATTAATGACAGTAATATCTGATTCGAAGTAGCCAACAAAAGCCGATTGTATGCCTGATAAGCCCAACAGTTTATGCCACAGTGCAATTTCATGAGTTCTGTCTTCAAACCCATGACAATGGCAGTCACGTGGTCAAGTCGCCTATTTGGCACTGAGAGAAGTGAATAGGTCTTCGCTCACACCACTTTCAATGGATGATTTAAAAGCATCTTTAAACGGACAACCCTTCATTTTGTACTCCGTGGTCATGGTTGGTGCCGCTGTTTTCAGTGTTCGTGGATGGATCTACCAGCTGCAGCATATTTGTGCGTCGGGTATTTTAAACAGATGAGCCCCCACTATCAATGCATTTTATACTCTTTAACACGTGTTTTATGCAGCTTTCCGTCTATTGAAAGGTCAGATGAGCCATGTCATCGATACCTGGCGGCAACGAATGCGTATGATATTTATTGCCGTTATCGAGTGGCTGATATGTAGGAACTAAACGTGTTATCATTGGGCGCGTTAGTCATTGGAACGCTTTGAGGGTTCACTGAAGATGAATGAAGACATAATGCTTGAGCAGAATAAATGCATACGCCGCGCGAAGATGTTTGGAGCTACTGGCGTGCCATAGACACCCCTTCACCCGACAAGGGTAAGACAATCATTCAAGCGACATTGAACGGGTTTTAGAACCGAACAAATAGAAATCTAGTTCGAATGGTAATGACACGGTTCCGGGTTTTATACACTCCACAAGGAATATCTCCACAAATCATGCTAGCGGTGTTCCCGATTCGCTGCACGTTATTCACCTAGGCTACAATTGCAGTGGGTTCTTCCTTCCGCGCATCGCCGATTCTGTGCCAAAAACGAAGAGATTAATTACTCTGGGTTGCATTTATTGTCTTAGACAAAACTGTGAATCGACGGCGTGTGAATAAGGAATTTTATAATGGCCTTTGTCAGCGTCAACGCATTCAAAGTGTGGGCCTACCTATCGCCTAACAGGTAGGCCTAAATAAATATGGAAATGATGCTGTTTTGTAATACTTGCGTTTCTCCAATAAATTTTATGGGCCAGAGGCGGAAAGACACTATAACTGGTTACGAAACATTCCCTCGTCAGAAGTCACAAAAGGGAAAATAAAAAACTGGAGAAATTTCTGCATTAGTGGCGGTTTCGGCGAGCCTTACCCCATCGAAGGCGGTATGAAGTTTGGAGGTTGGATAAGATCTGCTACGTTTGACAGCCACTTATACACTTAGTAGCAAAGAATTATGCTGATTCCCTGCCCACTTACTCGAGAGCTGTTCTCGGTGGTAGTAGATAACGAGGTCACCCGTGACCACACCACTGACCAATGCTGGGTGATATTAGCTTTGTTTGTCATCGATTGGCATCAGCAGCCTTTGGCCAGAATATTTTTCTATCGTGATCAAAAGCCTGGCGAGGATGACGGAGAGTTGGCTAAGAATCTGCAAATCCTATTAGAATGGGCCCTCTGAGGCGCACCACATAGCAGGGTCACCAACTGGAGAAGGAGTGTGAACACCAATCATCGCGGCAAAGGTTCTCACCATGGAATACAATAATCACTGCCAGCTGGTTGAGGCTGCAGACTTAGGCGTCAAAATTATAATCAAACCCCACACATCGAAGTCGAACCTCTACATGACGTGCTCCAAGATTAGATAAGCGTACCATTTTTTATCCTCCCCACCCCCAAATAGCTACCATCCATTTATGAGAGTCCTAGGATAACTAGACAGGCGTTCCCGCATTTTCACTGTTGACTCGAATGCAGACAAGTCAGTAGTAAGCCCGTATGTTTCCAAAACTTTCGCAACAGAATTTGCATTGGTCTTCACTCCATAGAACTACTCTCAGTAGGTGAAGAGAACATTGTTGGATTCTGAAGGGGTAAGCGACCTGTGAAATGCAATTTATTGTGTGCCCAGATGCAGCCCAAAGTGTGATTCTTGGCACTGATTTTTTGGGACAAGAAGGTGGTCCTGAATTTCGCTGAAGGGATGCTTGTGGCATAGCAATGCAGGAAAGCAAAAGCAGTTGCTTGTGACTGCAAACTGACACAAATAAAATTTCTGGCGCTCTTTAAACGGCCTTGGAAAGATTGAAGAATCTCATTATTGCTGAGTTAGTAGTCGAGCGTTACAATTGGAGGGAGGTAGACTTCGAANATAGAACTACTCTCAGTAGGTGAAGAGAACATTGTTGGATTCTGAAGGGGTAAGCGACCTGTGAAATGCAATTTATTGTGTGCCCAGATGCAGCCCAAAGTGTGATTCTTGGCACTGATTTTTTGGGACAAGAAGGTGGTCCTGAATTTCGCTGAAGGGATGCTTGTGGCATAGCAATGCAGGAAAGCAAAAGCAGTTGCTTGTGACTGCAAACTGACACAAATAAAATTTCTGGCGCTCTTTAAACGGCCTTGGAAAGATTGAAGAATCTCATTATTGCTGAGTTAGTAGTCGAGCGTTACAATTGGAGGGAGGTAGACTTCGAAAAATAAACATAGTCGAGGATAATAAGGGCACCAGCAAAGCCAGACCCATTCAACAACCACCCAGATNGGGGATGCTTGTGGCAAAGCAATGCAGGAAAGCAAAAGCAGTTGCTTGTGACTGCAAACTGACGTAAATAAAATTTCTGGTGCTCTTTAAACGGCCTTGGAAAGATTGAAGAATCCCGCTATTGCTAAGTTAGTAATCGAACGTTGCAAGTGGAGGGAGGTAAACTTCGAAAATAAACATAGTCGAGGATAATGAGGGCACCAGCAAAGCCAGATTCATTCAACAACCGCCCAGATGCCCATTGTCGCCTTTCCTGGAATAAGTCAACCGCCTGATGGAAGCGGCGATCAAGAATGGGGCTATAATCCATCCAATGCACCATGTGCCCCTCCAAACACTGGCAAAAAAGCGGCGGTAGTGCACGACTATGCATCGAATGCCAAAAGTGCTTATTCTTCTTATCCATGTAAACAAGTAGTCGCACCCCTTGCTTCGATCGAATTCGTTTACTACGCAGGAATTAAAATCCGGATTCTGACACGTAGAAGTAGCAGAAATAGATAGAGAGAAGTCAACTTCTATAGCTTCAAAAAGGCTTTACCATCTTTGGGCATTGCCTATTGCACCCTGTAACACTGCAAGGATCATTCAACACCTGATGTAGACAGTGCAAATTAGGCTTTTTTGACACTGCGTAAAGGCATTCGTGAACGCAATGTTAATCTTGGACAAATAGTGGATTTCCTGCGAGATGCAGGACTGATCTAAAATCCAAAAAAACGCTGTTTTACTCGATGATTGGTCATTGTTTTGGGGCATATAGTCTCGTCACAGAAGACCGTGGTAAAGAGGTGAGAACCTAGACAACAACAATTGACAAGATGGAACTGCTCGGTATCCCCGATTTGGCAAATTACTGCAGACGCTATGGTAAAGGCTGTACTAGGTTTGTTAGTCCTCCTGCATAAACTAACCGAGAAGCAGGCGGAAAATAGCTTCACGTAGGAAAACAAGTAAGATGAATTGCCGGGGGAGCGAAATCGGACGCTCTGTTCCGCCCCGACTCTGGCTAATCCAGACCTCGACAATGATATGCTGCCCCTTACACTGGACTTGGTAACCAGTGTCATAGCCATGGGCAGTGTACTTTCGGAAAGGGATAAAGAGGGAAGAAAATACGTTGATGCCTGCGCCAGTATCAAACTCAATGAAATTAAGGCAAAAGTGCGCAAAAGAGTGTTGATTTTTAGCCGTCTGCGCAATATTTAGACACTATAGACGCCCTGTGATAGCAGGACATTTCGTGAAGTAATGGGTCAGCAAGCGCTTGCTTGGTTAAACATCGAAGGAATTCAAGCGCTTAGTTACACGCTGGTACAAGTAACTGCAGCAATATGACTTCACAGCTTAGTGCAGTAAAGAAAATGCATATGGCAACGCGGATGCACTGTCCTGATGATTCCACTCAGAGGACATGGTCAGGGGTGTAGTGAGCACGCTATTTCGAGCTAGTCAACTAAACACTACCAGTGAGACTCACAGTATACCGATCTTGATATAGCTCTAATATACGATGGGTATTTGGCGTCCTCCTACAAGCTTGTCCAGCAAGGCAGCCAGGTGAATATTGCAGCGGTGGCAAAAACTTTCCACTGAGGATGAGGCTTTATGGTATCAAGAAGATACTATGTCCTCTAACTGCCTAGTAGCCCCAGGTTTGTTAATCTAGACAGAGCTTTAAGAGATAAATGGGTGATAGGATCATATAATGGTGGAGAAGATAACAAGGGTTCCCATCAAATGATACTTGTGGCCGTCACTTACTATGGGTTGTACTGCTAGCAGCTGTTTCAGAAGACCTCGCTCCACCGCTGACGCACCTCTGCAACTCAATCTACGTGGATTCAGCGTAAAAGGATGAGTATTGACATCATAGGCTCACATTCACCCATCAGGATGGGAAATAAATACACTCTGGCTACGGTTAACTACTTAAGGGAAGTAGACGAAGAGGAACCCCCAAAGACGCAAGACGCTATAACGGCCACGTCAATTTTCTTCAATTTGTGAATCCAGGATGTATTCATTCCACAACTCATTGTAGTCAAAGGAGGAGGGGGATATGAATTTTGTCATGCCTCTTGAGAGGGTAATTAGAGGTTGTGAGTGTGCTAGCCCTTGCTCTTTCATGAAACTTCCCTTGCTGTGGAAGTGAAGGACTGTTCCATCCTTTTAAACATTTCGCGTTTTTATCAATCTTAACTAGGCTCATCTAGGTGGTTGACACCTTAATTCGGCGTTATCGCTGAACTACCCTAATGGAGTAAAATCTACAGGTAGAGGGCGTCTAGGGCAAACTCTCTAGTCTTGTTTGCATCTTGATGACGAAATAGATACGCACAGTACCAGCAATATTTACCATCAAGGAAAAATAATCATTAACATTAAATACTCTTGTATTGTAAAAAGTTCAAGAGAGAGAGCTCTGCTCACCTTTGTTCCACTCAAGAAATTCTCACTAGCGAAAGCGAGTCTGAATAAACTAATCATATAGCACGCTACAGAAGAGCGATAACTAGTTCGCGCAAAATGACTTTGTCCGCCCCAATTTCAACAGATTCATTTAAGACGTCAGGCTCAAGGAGAAAGCTGGAAATGGGCAGACCGATTTCTCATTCGTAGGCTTTGCGAACCCAATAAAATGCAAATGCGTTACTGTAGGAGGAATATACAGAACCACGGAAGAAAATACTGATTTAGTCGATTATGTAGTAATCATTGCCAACAAATTCGTCACCCACAGTTAATGCAGAAAGACACGTTTAGGTTTCCGTTGTATGAGATTCCATGCGTCACTAGCCATTTGGTCGAAATTGGTGGACATTTGATTATTCATGTTACTCGAGCTATGCTGTAGGAAGTTTGAGGCAAAAAGGAAAATAAAACCTGCTTTTAGGGTGAGAAGCATTCAGTGCCTGTCGATCTTCTTGGTACTTGCCCCCCTGAAATTGCGTTAAATAGTAAGTTTGAAATTTTTCGACCCTTTATTACACGATTGAAACTGTGTCCTTATCAAGCACACTGAATTCGTTTGAGACAGCCGTCAATAAAAGCATTGTCATAGAACAGCATTGGCCAGGAAACCTAAATGCTGCAGTTCTTGTGCCCAAAAGTCATTTAGGTCATGCATTTTGGGATTTTAAT
>LWMK02000176.1:10141-30983 GCA_001693075.2 Taenia saginata
GCACGGAGGTATGCATTGCAATATTGAAAGTAGTCTGCTTTGCGACCGACGTTAAAAGCGTCTTTAGCGCTAGGTGGTGGTCCTGTACGCTTCAGGATGCATCGTGCATCCGCAAAAACCTATTTTATTGGAAAAGAGCAAACGCGCGATAGCCTGCAATGAAGCTTACAGGGCACTTAATGCGAAAGTTGGAGAACTGGTTGGACCTGTCCTCATACTTGCATGCCGATTAGGCGCGGAGAAGCAATAACTACATCCTTGAACTAAACTTAAATTGGAGCAACACCTGATAAAATCCAATAGAGTTGCGCCAGCTTCTTCGATTTGCCCTCCAATTTCTGAGTCCTTCCCTCATTTTGCTTCTCCTTCAATAAGTTTGTAGTTTATTTGTTTAAAAGGGCATTCAAATGGACCTGCTGTTTCGGGACACTAACCTGATGTGCCAAGGCCGATATTCCAATTATTAAATGGCTCTTATATGGGGCCACCTCCTATTTTTTTAAAATGCGACTGTTAATAGAAATTTCCTATTAGGTAAAGATGTGTGGGATGCCTCCCCAACACCTAAGTTCATACCATCCTTCCTCAAATGGAACGCAAACTTCGTATCCTGGAGTAGTCATGTCGACCATCCATGACGCGGATTTAGCAAGCATAATAAGATGTAGGGTGTGATAACTGCCTGCAAAGTCCCCATCCAGCTCGTTATACCTGGGACCAAGTGTTGTGGAATGGGAAATGATGGACAAATTTAGGCCATGTGGTGACTGATATGACTAGTGAGAAAAACTAAACTCGAGTATGGCTTTTGAAAGGCAACTCTTAAACAGCGTGTGATTTTTACCTCGATTCTGACTAAAATGATGCAATGTCAACCCATTGCAAAACTCGGTGTTTGTATGCCTGCGCACAATCTAGAACGTATTCGCATACATATGATGACCTAACCAGTTAAAGAGCTGCAAATTTGCATTGCGCTAACTTTCATGTTGATGCCACTTCTTTAGTGCACAAATGGAGTCAGTGAGACCTCTTTCCCCTCCAGGCTTACGTGCAATTAAAGATCCCAATCAACAGCTGCTGCGCCATGATAGTGGAAGAAGATCTTAACTTAACCACTCTTAACAACCAGCAGTTGCAGCTATTTACGAATGCGTGACCACCGATTCCAACGAAGATGGTCGTGAAAAGAGAGGAAGGAATGACAACAGAGGTTTGTTTCCTTAAATGCGAAATGTAAGTGGTGTTTGAAATAGGTAAGTGATAACGGTAACTATCAATCATCCGGGGCCCAAATCGAGTTTACGTTTACGACCTCATCTATGCGTTGCGAAAGTAAGCCCCTTAAACACTAAGTCTGCGACTAAGGTTAATGAGTCAGTAACTTAGATTTCGCAAATGAGTGCTTCACCTTATTCTGGAGGATGGTGAGTTCCTGTGGCCTTATGGATCAAGCATCCGTTTCCGAANGGTCAGTAACTAAGATTTCGCAAATGAGTGCTTCACCTTATTCTGGAGGATGGCGAGTTCCTGTGGCCTTATGGATCAAGCATCCGTTTCCGAATCCGAGAATTACGACTTCGAGTCCGCCTTTGATAAACTACTTTCAATACAGTCATCCAAGACGCTTTACAGGCCAGCAACTGGGTTAAATTTTGTTTTAAAGCCTATGAGAGATGGCGGCTTATTTATGTTTCTGCTTAAAAAATATTGCACGCAGAGGAGCATCTACTGCGCAGGTTTGCCAACAATCGACAGCATCGATGACCAAACCTAGATTGGCTACAAATGTAACGTCCACCACAATCACACGGAACACATTTCGAATTCACATATGCCANCTCGGAACGCATTTCGAATTCACATATGCCACTGATTCGCATCCAGCATTTCGGCTAAGAGCCAAAAAGCTGTTGTGTCGGTAACTTTATCATTAGCTAAACTAAGCCATTTTCTAAGAAGTTGAGGCCAGTCTGAAAGCTGTTGCCCTATGTGCATTTACTTTTGCATGAGGGTTATGTGACCTTGTAGTGCCGATCTCGGTGTTGAATGCAGTAACTCGCACAATGTAAGGAAGTTATTCTCGCACTTATGAGGTAGTCAACTGTGGTATGTGTCAGTCCTTCTTCATTTATTACAATTCAGATTAATTTCGAGAATGCGATGCTCTTAATCTTAAATTATCTTGCAATTTTGAACAAATGATGGCATTTTACATTTCTCATGTAAAATCACCTTTTAGGGTTAGTGATGTAAGACTGAAGGCAAATGTGCACTTGAAGAAAAAATGCAATTTTAATCAGCGACTTCATTAATAAGCACAGAAGTGGCAATTCAAACTGACCTACATAGGGCAAAATAATACGATGAAGCAAACTTTTAAGGTAGGTGCAGGTATTCCTATCATTTAAGAGCAAAATAACTCCTGCAAATACAAGTCCAGGCAGATGCAGTTTAAGTCTATCTTTGGGCTGCAAAATTATACTTTTTACTAAAATGCTACTTTGTTCGCGCTATTCTGCATGTTAAGCATTGGAGAGCGTTATCAAGTAGAGCACCATCAGGATAACGACAGTAAAATGCAATTGGCAACCAAATAGTAAAGAAGGCATATGCACATATGGAACCATTGGGAAAAAATGAAGAGCAAATACTGAATTTACCAATGATATAGCAATCGCCTTGCGAAAGGCATCGCAAAAATTTCATCCATCAAGACACGCGATGAACCAATAAAGTTTCATGCATGTTTCTACCGCATGAAGTCCCATGAAATGCCTCAGAACTGAAAGAATCACTGCTGATTCCAGTTTGGTGATCACTTAATTATACACTGCTTAGGTATTCCATTGAAGAGTTGATTAAAAAATCGTTGGCATATTCTGCTAATTTGACTGCCTCTTACACATCTGTTGGTGGTTGCCGGAATGCACCACCTAAGCGAACTCAAAAATCCGCTGGCGAGAGTTCGTATCGCGCTGTTGTTTCGCTTACCAAAACACCTGCAGGCATATCTGAAGCAATTGCTACAAATATGGAGCATACTGCACCCAAGTCAAGCTCAAGTTCTCGGTATGGTCTCCTCTGAGAATGTGGAAACTACGTTACTCCACAAATGATGGGCTTCCACTGATTTCCTCCAAATCAAACTAAATGTTATTTGTCAAGGGAAGCCGACAGGCAAGTGCTCCTACTCAGGGACTCATGAAATTCCAAGTAATTTTTCAAGAAGTGTCAATTCACACAAGCTTGTGCCGATTTTCTTGCACCTATTTATATGTTTTTCCGCTAATGGTCCACTTCTCTGTCCCTTGCTTGAAGCGTCAAATTAAAAATTTATCGACATCTACCTCCTAGCTTAGTATTCCTACTAAAGCCCATTTGTTTGTGTTTGTAGTTATCACAAAGTTATCTGAAAATAGTGAAGAGGTTGCACATGTTACATAGTATGGCAAGCTAAATACGTAATTTTCGCTTCACGCTGTAACTACCACCAGCCTTGACCCTTAGCCGCAATTACAAGAAGCACTAGATATTGGCGTTTTATAAGGTGAAGGGAACTCTGATACACATAAGAAGCCAAAGACATAACCTGCAAGTAAACGAGAGATATTTTCTTGTCGACCGCTCATCATCTTGCTCCAACAAATGTCAGCAGGTACTAGCATTAAATGGGCACATTTGATCGTGCATTAGCTTTAACAAACCATCGCTCAAATCTATGAAAGCTGACGTCTTAGTTTGCATCAAGTGTACTGCGAATCGCCACATCCGTCCGGAAGGTAGGGGATTGTTACACCGCCCTTACGTAGGGAATGGAATAGATCCAACTGAAGTTGGTGATGCAAAAATTGTCTTACCAATGCATTAATGCTAGGAAATCATGCTGTCATTCGCCATTTGTCTCTTCATCATTGTCCTCACATTTCGTCACAGAACCACATCAACCGGCACCCATCCTCCACTGCTGCAGCCTAGCTGACGATTTGGGTCCATCGTTTTACACTGCTGACAGCTACTGGTGGAACGTGTGCAGAACCGGTGGCAACAGCTTTAGATTCTCTACTATTTTATTTTCATGGAGTCACATAGTGCTGCGGTGATCGACAAAAGTTATTTTACTAAATACCTGGGAGAACCTGATGTTTAAGGCCCCGGCCACCTGCTACTCCACACTTATCAGCAATGGTTCCTTCCGGTAAAGTCCTAATTAGAGAGATCTGACTGCTCTCCCCCGTCCATGGGCCTTTGTATGCATTCACTCTCGAAGCACATCCTCTCTCACTCCTTTTGCCACACGTTGTCATAATTAATGACATGCAGTCCGGCCACTAGTATCAATAGGAACACGTAAACTAGCACTTTACAAAGTGCCATAACGACTCACATCAGNTCAGTCCGGCCACTAGTATCAATAGGAACACGTAAACTCGCACTTTACAAAGTGCCATAACGACTCACATCAGAAGCCGTATGCATTGTCGAGCACCCTGCAACTTGGTATCAGCAAAATTACAAATGATAAACAAAGAAATATTTTAACCCTACAATTTCAGCTTATTACGGGCATTTAACGACGACAAAGGGTAGTTTGCATGATGTGGGCGAAGTTCTAGTAGCAGATTGTATCACAGACGTGGCACAAAAATGAGGAAGACTGCAACTCAAAGTGTTTAATCAAGAATTGTGAGGCCCAGTCTATCTAAGTTACCCCATCGGGTTACTTAAACACGAGTTTGGTGTACAATGCAACCGTCCATATTCGACAATCGAAAATCAGTCACGATTTACAATCTTAGCGAATGAGGCTCACTAATTCTGTGAAAGGACAACTTACGCGGAGAGTGGGTCTTCACATGCCGCACAGCTACTACGATACAGCATTAGTAAAGCGAAATCTGAAGCTACGCCGTGGCAGAGTCAGTTAGTGGTAATTATTTTTTAACTTCCGGCTAAGTAAAGGAAATAGTAAAACTGTGGAACCAAGATTAAACTTAGGATGACTGCCGATCAGCCTTAAAGATCAAATTTTAATCCGATTACTGTATGTTATAGGAAAGAGGAACTTGCATTTCGGAAAAGCAAGGGTTCTGAACTCTCTTTCTTGCCTTCCTGTAAGGCACCAACAAAGGGTACGAAACACGTGGGCAGGCTCTGCCACCTCCAGAGCCTGCGCGACCAAGCCTACAACCTCACTAGCAGACGACGGGAAAGCAGTGAAAGTAACAGAGCTATCAGCCGAAGTTTTCNATTCTTGCCTTCCTGTAAGGCACCAACAAAGGGTACGAAACACGTGGGCAGGCTCCGCCACCTCCAGAGCCTGCGCGACCAAGCCTACAACCTCACTAGCAGACGACGGGAAAGCAGTGAAAGTAACAGAGCTATCAGCCGAAGTTTTCCCTTTTTCAGGTGCAGTAAGGCTATCACAAGTTCAGTGGCAGCATTCGCCGATCACGCATTCATGGTGTAGTGGATCTGCGCGGTTTGAAACAAAGTGCACAGGGGTAGTGTCATCACTGCAGCGAGAGAGACGACGTCAAAGGCGGGCAAATTTAAGCCTTTATACCTCGCCTGGGTGAATGCTGGGTGCGACCAAGTGGCAGGAGGAAAAGGAGACTGAGCTCTTGAGGGGACCATTGGGTTGGTGGTGGCAAAGTTAGTTCTGCAGCAAGAGGTCGGAGGTAGTAAAGGGTAGTAGGTTCAGCAATGAGGTACCTATCACTGCCTTTGTCACATCGCACTCCTGGTCTGTAAGGAAAGTGGGGTCCTAGTAAAGTGGAAATTAATGGTTAGCGGAGGATGGAGGCGTCGTGTGAAGAAAGGAATTAAGTGGATGATAGTGTTTTGCAACGAGGTATCGAAGAGTAGTTACAAAATCAGAACCAAGAATGGCAACCGTAAGCCAGCCAAAAATTGTCACTTGAAAGTTAGGCATTGTTAAATAACCCACATCTGCATCGAAATGCCATCACACAGGCACCCTTCCGAACTTAGGGCATAGGTTGGCTCAANACTCCTGGTCTGTAAGGAAAGTGGGGTCCTAGTAAAGTGGAACTTAATGGTTAGCGGAGGATGGAGGCGTCGTGTGAAGAAAGGAATTAAGTGGATGATAGTGTTTTGCAACGAGGTATCGAAGAGTAGTTACAAAATCAGAACCAAGAATGGCAACCGTAAGCCAGCCAAAAATTGTCACTTGAAAGTTAGGCATTGTTAAATAACCCACATCTGCATCGAAATGCCATCACACAGACACCCTTCCGAACTTAGGGCATAGGTTGGCTCAACATTCGCAATTAACTTCCTCATTGCGTGTTGGGTGGATCCAGCGCCTTTCAATTCAGTCTTAATAATAGAGGGCGTCACCAAACAGACGTCAGGAGCACTCCGGAACGTCCATACAAAATTATTTATCGCCACTTTTTCTGCAAACTCACGAGGCCAAAACCAGCCCCATAGTGAGGATTTATGACGACTAAGAGAAGCTGCGCTCCTAGCACACACCAATCCAGTTTTAATCCAGTGTGCAACTGACAAATCATGTAGCCATCCTCACCTGAGATTAATAGCCCAGGTAGAAACGCACGACAGTTGGAATTCAAAAAGACGCATCAAGTGAGTTCGTCAACAAGATGTGGACAACAATTAGTGTCTTTTTTACCAACCAGCCTTCTGGCTTCATTACTCTTCAAGGGAACGAGGTTATACGAGGCTAGGATAAAAACCAAGGGCAAATTTAAAACATGGTAAAATCCAGTGGTGACACAAGGAAAGAGTGGAAGAATCGTGACGCAAAAATGGGTTATCAAGGTTTTGAAAAAAAGAAAATGCTGCTCACCTTTGTTCGACTCAAGAAATTCTCACTAACGGCAACGATTCTAAATAAGCTAATGATATGGCACGCTACAGAAAAGAGATAACTAGTTTGCTCAAAATGACTTTGTCCGCCCCAAATTCAACAGATTCATTTAAGACGTTAGACTCAAGGAGAAAGCTGGAAATGGGCAGGCCGATTTCACATTCATAGGCTTTGCGAACCCAATAAAATGCAAATGTGTCACTGTAAGAGGAAGAGGCAGAACCACGGAAGAAAATACCGATTTTGACGATTATGTGGTAATCATTGCCAACAAATTCGTCACCCTCAGTTAAGGCATAAAGACACATTTAGGTTCCTGTTGTGTGAGATTCCATGGATCACTGGCCATTAGGTCAAAATTGGTGGACACCCGATTATTCATGTTATTTGAGCTGTGCTGTAGGAAGTTTGAGGCAAAACGAATAATAAACCTTGCTTTTAGGGTGCGAAGCATTTAATGCCTGTCGGTCTTCTTGGTACTTGCCTCCCTCTCCTCCTCCACTCTCTAAGTGCAGCCCCATTGAGTGGATACAATGTATCCCATCACCATCGTTGCAAAGGTAGCATGAGTGACAAAGCATTTTAATTTGACTCATTCAAAATTGCTAACCTGATGCTATAGCCCACATTGGTAGTCTATGTAATCTTGCAAAAGGCGGCTTACGTCTCCTTGTCATAATTACCAATTAAATAGATGGAACTGCTTGCAACAGTCGTGTTGGAGAGCTTTTTATCTACCCTCCCGATCCAGCATAGGTTCCTTCATTAACGAATCTAGCTGTTCTTTTAAGGTACGAATTCATCCACCTAACACAGTCAACTTCCAGGGGAACCAACAAGCCGTCACACAACCTTAATTGCAGAGCTGATGGAAGTCCACCCCTTCCCACATGCGTCTCCTGTTCCGTCAAAGGCTGAAGCCAATCCGCCTCGCACGTATTCACAGGTTATTTAAATGACAACGGTAGCGAGTATTGCAGCAAAAGGTGGTGAACGGCGTTAAGCGATTGACTCATTGTCTAGCGGTATTCGCCTGAACAGCTAGATCTTTATAGCCTAATTGCGAATAGATTTTGTGAATAAGGGAAATCTGACAGTTCCTTTGTAAACCTTTCCGCAGTGATCACCGCGAGGCAAAGTTTAAGAACCTTGCTAACTGTTGAAATAACGGTGCCTGCATTTTTTGCCGAAGTATTGTATTAGGGCATTTAAGTAGTCAGAATTAAGATAACACTGTCTGCTCTAATCCCTCTTCAGTAGTAATGATCGGATTATAAACATTTATGACGACCGCAGACGATGAAGAAATGCGAGTTTTCAAACCATTGCAACCAAGTGGTATGACTTCGTGTTTCATCTGATCTGTGTTCCATCTAGTCAAGTTGGATTAATTGGCGCTACTCGATGCAGCAGAAGATGAGGTTGCAAGTGTCGATTAGAAGCTCGGTAAAGTAACATTCAGTTAATTGTGTTATGTACATATGAAAATTAAGTCATTTCTCTTTTCTTCCATAAGAGCAAAATCAGTGCCAAAGTATTGATAGCTGCGAGTGCCGTTTCTGTCATCGAATTGGTAGTTGGCCATTCAATAATTATGGCTGTGACAGTGCCCTCGCTGGCATTCACTTCTGCTCTTACAAGGCCGGCAAACGAAACTCATGCTGTTATGCCATTACAATGCATGGTTACAAAAGAGAAGATAAAATGGCCGGGAAATGGAGCAGAAGCCAAGCGAATCACCTAACAACCTAATTTTTACATGTTACTAGTAAAATAGTCGATTCAAGTGAAAGGTTAGCTACGTTAACTCATTTCTATGGCAAGGAGAGGACCCAGAAATGAGCAGAGGAAGAATTATGCTAAAAGCACTTAGACTGGAGTTAAATTCAGGCGTAGATAGAACTCTGGCGTACACATTAACTAGATAGGCGAAAATATACTTTATTTATTTTTCCACATTCCCGAGAGGCATTTGTATAGGAGGAAGAATTAAATTTTTAAGAACTCTTTACAGTGGCAATTTACCCGATAATTCGGCTAATGGCAATCAAGGTAAACTGAGCGGCTGATTTCCCAATTCGCAGCACTTCCGTAAGCTCAGATTTCACGGTCCATGCGATCGCTTAACAGCCCTCCATACGAAGACCCTTTATTTTGGCTGCAAATTAAGTCAAACAAACTGCAGCATTTACTGCACCGCTATCTTTAACTAGCATAAAAAGAGGAACCTTCAAGTGAACTGTGCCACACCACTGCAGCATTGACAACATCTTTGTTAAATCACTTTATGGGTTGAAAGCAGCGTCAGTTAGGCCAGTCAGCGCGTCAGTTGACTTGGTGCATGTCATCATGAGTGGCGTTTTGAAAAGTACTCATTCGATGCGAGTGTGATTTCCAACTGGTTTTTAAACTTTTATTCGCCACTCAATGTGTACACGGGA
The DNA here is from genome assembly GCA_001693075.2 of Taenia saginata. Lineage (NCBI taxonomy): Eukaryota > Metazoa > Platyhelminthes > Cestoda > Cyclophyllidea > Taeniidae > Taenia > Taenia saginata. The sequence continues at coordinate 19,439 of LWMK02000176.1, forward strand.
CAAAGTATCTCAAGTTATATCCACGCCAGCAGGTGGTGGATCTACTGCTGTTGACCTTAGCACAATCTGCTTTTGCGTTTACCAAAATCTTTCTCAATAGACCAAATGACTTACCACATTGACGTGGCATCTCAGTAATGGAGACTTATACACTTTCCCGCTGAACACTTAGATTAAGAGAGGACGGAAATGCTTGACAGCTCATAAACTGTCTGAAAAGGAGGAAGTTTGTAGTTCGAACAGATCATCAGACAATTAGATAATTAAAAACAATAAATATTGGCCGTTTACGCACACACTAAATTAAAGGACTGCAGCATTGTGATTATTTAAATTTATAGAGACAAGGGCGTACGTGCAGTGATGTAGAGTCGTTGCGCTACAGAACATCTTTGGAGGAAATGGCAATGCTGCGGTGCGCATGGTACTTTCGGCTGAAGTCAATAAAAATACTCAATAAATGCACGAAAAACGAATCCTAGAATTGCTCCAGCATACAAGAGGCTCATGGCAAGTCCCAGTTAATTCGCAGTAGAGGAGATGACGAAGGTCAACTAGGTGGTCGNAAACGAATCCTAGAATTGCTCCAGCATACAAGAGGCTCATGGCAAGTCCCAGTATCCAGTTAATTCGCAGTAGAGGAGATGACCATGGTCAACTAGGTGGTGGGGCACACATGGCAAGAGCTGCTAAAAGGTATTCCAAGGAATTGACCATAAAAAGGCCAAGGTAGTGTTGGGCCTCCTAGGAACTCGGTGTTCGCCAGAGCATTATTGTATTTCTTCTGTAAGAAGTGCGCGAGCGACTGAATCACGTGAGTAAAAAGGAAGCATGGAGTGCTTAGGGTAAATATAATGGCGACCTTCATCTACTCCAAATGTTCTCATTTTAATAAGCCTCACCACACAGCGATTCTAGCANTTTGCAGTAACTTAGTTAAATATCTCTGTTTGTCAGCTACTTAAACTTAGTTGTACAGAAGCACTTGTGGTTTAATGCTGCCATGACTTGTAAATATCCCGTGATGATTTCAGTTGACCCGATTTATTCGTCCTTAGTATGGGAACACATGACCTACTGAAATTGGTCAAATGGGAACCCCTATCTTATTGACGAAATCATTGCTGCTCATGTCTATAACTTTGGGTTCGCTATAAACCATGTATATATATTAATGTTGCACCCATTTGCAACCTCTGTCCCATAGTGTATAGCTTCCACATTGCAGCTCATTGTAATTAGCTAGAGCGACGAATAGATTGCCTCAGGTCCACATTTCGCAAAGGCCAAACCTACCCATTTAGTGTAGTAATTGAGGCCAGCTATAAGTTGCCCACCTCTGTAACAGAAATATTGTCCTCTTGCAAGTTGAAAACTAGCGTCCTCCTTCAGTCACACCCTGGAATGTCGAAATGCCTTCGCCTTACATATTTTTCATGCTTTGACCACTGAACACAACAAAATTCAGCATGTCGACTACTTCGTTAAGGGAGCATTCTAGTGGGTGGATTTGAGTGGTAGGATTTTTTGCTAGCGGCCTAAACGTCCCATGTTTAACGGCAGCTAATCACCATCTCAGTGCAAAATCTCACCCGAAATTTCCAACACCTTTGACAAGCTGTCTCATAATACTGTTTGAATCAGACATGTATACCTGTCTGATTAAGATCTGTGATCAAATATCCCCAAATTAAAAGCGTCACCAATCAAATAGTTGTAACTGTTTTGTAAAATGAATCAATTATTTGAAAATAGCAAATTGTGTTCCGCATTAATACGTTTAAGCGCTACTGCAGTTAGCTCCTATCGGACGCAAAGATCATGCATTAATATGCAATATGTTCTTTCCAAGGCGATTTTGTTTCCGTCTGTTAGGACTTATATTCGCAAGCTAGTATTTACACAAATATAATGCAGCGAATATGTTGGTGACAACTTCCATTCAAGTTCCATTTTGGAAAGCCCAAACAAATTAACAGGGAGTCGTTGTTAATCTTACACTCCTTAGTCAGACTTCACAGCGAATATGCACTACGCATTGTCATCTATTATCCGTAATTCTACTGGCCTCCCTACATGTCTCTATGCAGTGAACCAAGCACGTGCACAAAATCAATTTTGTAATCACGCACGATCTATGCCTCTTCTCTCGTCACAAAAATTTGAGTTGTGCCTTTTCAGAAGGAGAAACCTTTAGTAAACAAAAGGTTGCATGGTTAAAGGGTCGTCATTAATCGCTGAGACAGACAAGCGCTCTGAAAATATGTACTCCTGACCCGCCTGCCTGCTCTTGTAATTGACCTACTTGTTCTAAGGTTATGAGGATGAGAAAAGCTTAGCGCCAAGTGCTTATGAATCAGGGCACTGGCTGTGATTCTCGCGACCTAGAGAAAAACACTTCACCAATGGAATGTTACATCAGCATCTGCCCTCTCTTCTTTTAAAGTAGTAGATGCTGAGGTCCACCTTATCCCCATGACCAAGCAAACATGGCTACGCGAATCAATGACAATGCGTTTATTCAAACCGATGACACAAGGCATCACTAAGCAGTTCAAGATGACGCATCACCCACGTTGGACATATCAGACGTTCAGTCAAGTGAGTTGTTCCTTGGTTAGTATGGAACCACTGTTGTAACCACCCTCAATCCTTTTAGAGATCACATCGAATAAGCCCCAACTTAGCAGATCAGGCCAGTTGATAAAGTTCTCCTCATAGTACTTGATGCACCATATTCGCCATTGTATTGGCGTAGCAGCCAGTGGAGAGCTACTGAAGTCACCGAGGCTCTGGAGGAATTTTAATATGCATTCCATCTCACCTGGCCTGTCCGTCGTCCCATTGATGAGGATTGCAATGATCAGCGGTTGATGGGGTGCAAGCAATTCCAAAGCGAGTGCTAGGTCACTCTTGATGAACTGCGCAGGTATCACCAGGTAGATCAAGCAGTCGCACCGATGAAATCCTCCTTGGTTCTTTATAAATGCACTCACTTGGTTAGTGTAACCCAAGCCTCTTTTGGTGCAGTCAATAGTGCGTAGACATTGTCGCATAAAATATGCATGCATGCATGCTGCTTTTATCCGCAACATGAGTTCTTCATCTGCCATCACCGCATTAGCCCGGCTAGGAAGAAAATGAAAAATGCACTGTCTTGCGGGCATTGACTTGCAAAGGTGACGATAAAATAGTCGAAAAGTGTCAGTTTGATTCTTCTGATAACAAATGGCTTCCAGAGCGTTCTTAAAAGAAGAAATAGATGGTTGTGGAAACAGCATTTCGCACAGGCTCCTGTCTAGCCACGTCCATTGGTTAATATACTGAGACAGGGTGGTGGCGAAAACGGGCCTTGAGGAGACCCATTTCCAACATGGAACACCTAAACCAAGACTTGCCAGGTCCGGAGCGTTAAGATAGTTGCAAATTCTCAGCACTAATTCGGGTGGCAAATCAGTAATTTTGCATTTCGCGCCACTTTGTGCCTAAAATGTTTAGAAAGCGATCCATCATTGCTTTTATGGTGATAAATAATGGCCAAGAGGGTAGTTAGCGAGAAACAAAAGCAGGCTGCTGTAACGTACCATCAGTGGGACGTGTTAACATGGAGTGAGTGGCGGAGATGGCGAAGCTTAAATAGCGATCATAAGGGGAGGATTGGAATGACCTCACCTTGACGCAAACATATTGGCTCTTTGCATATCGTCCAATTTGCATGCAGAGCATGCTGTTTATTTGTCCTTGGTTTTGTAACATGGCGAGTGAAATCATTCTAAAGAGTGTACCACTCATAATGGCGGAATCGGCTTGATCGAGACAGCTGAGAAACGGGTGCACTTTCGTTTTCATTGTGTCCTTACTAACGATGGCTGCTCATTGCACTTTAGATTATTAACTAAAGAGATAAGGCTGGTCGATGGAGTACTCATGAAGTAGTATGATGCAGATAGGTCCCACTAACCTCTAGATCGATCCTAACGGGTCTGACCCAGACACGGCTGATCTCATAGAGGCACGTCCTCATCCGCATATAACAAAGGTTTATCAAGAACTTGCTTTGAATTTGATGGTGGTGTAATGCAGTTGACAATGCTCTGAGTCTATCATTTCTTGCGGTAACTTTGGCTTAAAATCAACGCAGCGATCAGAACATTTAATTCCTTGTGATGCAAATCTTTGATCTTTAGAATGTTTCACGAAGCCTTCTCCCTCCCGTCCGATTTCTCCGTTGTGCTTCCTACGTGATTTCACGCGCTCTCAAGGTTGGACTAATTCTATGCAAGGAACATCTCAGTTTATTGCGGCGATGGGATTTACCACGTCTTCCTACGTTAGTTACACTTACTTGATTTGATTCTTTAAACTATTTGCTACTACTTACGGACCCAACTGCCAGACCCTTATACGTATGATGATCTTTTGACAAATCACCATAGTTTTGCTGGCTCAACGACACTGCACCTGAATGGTGAGGCTACATATTGAACTAAAATGCTTTGTTAAAAATACGAGCAACTGACTCAAGGCTAGTCCGCTCCATTCCAAATAGTTCTTACAACTTAGGAGATCGCAGTTTCGATGGCAATTTCGTTTATTGAAATCGTGAAGTGCTGGTGGTGAACGTCTTTTAAAATCAACACTTAATTCAATATTTTGTCTTACGGGATGTCAGTTGTAGTCAGGTCAAGGCTACCCAGGTAATAGTACTTCTTGAACAACAAAGTAAGCAACGTTACCAATGTTAGCGTTGCTACAAGTTGTTACTGAGCGCAAGGTGGACTGCATCACGCATTGCTGAAAGAGGAAGAATCAGGTAGACATCGTGATTGCGTGGACATAGGACAAGACGATATAAAGGGAACCAATGCGCTGACACCACGGTTCTGTCAATAAGAATCTTTGTCGAAGAAAGGATACATTTAAAGCCTGGCAAATCCGTTCTGTTATTAGTCTGCGCTAGGAAAGATGCGACTAACAAAAATGTCTGGATTAATGCTTGACGCCACTAAACATCGCCTTTTCGAATGTGTTTGAAGAGAATAGGCAACTGTAAGCAGGAAAAGCTTTACAATTCATCGCTTTTGATTCAAAACAGCTAAGATTAAATGAAGTGCTTTCAAAGACACACCTCTCCGCCATCGTTGCGTCTTGGTTTTTTTGCCCATATATGCAGCTGTCCACGGAGGTCTGCGCCTCAACACCTTAAAAGGGAAACTGGATCAAAGAGGCATTCCTTAACGTTCCTTTGACACCCCTAATTAGCTACTCAAATTATGCGCTAAACATCCTCATTATGGCTGCTCTTACAATTACATGGCTTCGATAATTGAGTGACAATATATTAATCTGCCTGTGCGGTGACTTTCCAGTGGCGAAAATATCAGTGACAATTAGAATTCATAAAGTAGAATGCCATTGAAATAAACTGACTTCTTTTTAATGTACTTCATCTTGCGTCCCTTCTATGGTTCCACTATTGGTTTAAATGCAACGAAACCGAAATTGAAGCCAAAGATAACAGCAATTAGTTTAAACTCATCAACATACCATGACAATAGCTGTAAGCCCTTGGCAAGAGACTTCCTTCGATGCTCCATGACAAACAACCGGCATTAATATTGGTTAGTTGGTCAAATAGCCTTTCGTTAATCTAACAAGTTGGCATTACATCACCTTATGCGACAGTCGTAGCTGTGATGGTTACCAAGGCTGTGTCGTTCTGAGATCAAGGGGAATTAGGGCGGAGTCAGAGCAGCGAATTTAGTGATTACGCCTCATGGCATGAACATCTGTGTACGATCATGCGGTGTCAGTTTTAATAAATCTTGGAACCAGCCGCCATCCATGTCTTTGTTTAAGCACAGTTCACTGGGCGACTAGTAGGCTGTCACTCATGCAAATGGAATATTTCGAAGAGAAATGCTGCCTGCTTTGCGGTTTGAATAAATGTAAGTAGCGCGTTCATCTGCAATTAGGGAATTAAGTCAATGAAGCTGATAAGAGTGCAAAAGACAGGTATGAAAAGGAACAGTTTAACTTTCATTTATGAACATCTGTGTACGATCGTCCATGTCTTTGTTTAAGCACAGTTCACTGGGCGACTAGTAGGCTGTCACTCATGCAAATGGAATATTTCGATGAGAAATGCTGCCTGTTTTGCGGTTTGAATGAATGTAAGTAGCGCGTTCATCTGCAATTAGGGAATTAAGTCAATGAAGCTGATAAGAGTGCAAAAGACAGGTATGAAAAGGAACAGTTTAACTTTCATTTGGGTAGCAATTCGATCAGCAAGGCAATGCCGCTGTTGGAATCGTGAGGATAAAATGTAATGACTCTTCAAGCAGAATAAATCATTATCGCTGAACACCATGACACCCCTAGCTGGATGAGTTCAAGTCCTTATAATTGCGAACTGCTGGAAACCAAGAATCACATGGCCAGGCGACCTGCACCTGCAGATATCGCACGGTAGTCACAAGTTTGACCTCGATAAAGCTAAACATTGCTCTCTAAAACCTGCTTAGCCCTGATTTACTTTGGATGTCTCCCTTTTTCTATGGGAGGTGCGCACCATCGTTTCGTATGCAAACCTCTGAATTGTTAGGATGGCATAACTTCCATTTGACGAACATAGAAGCTACTCCCAGTAAATATTACGGTACTGTTGTGCACGAGTCTTTGTCAGTTTTCCTAGAATTTGATGTCGAATAAGGATGCATTTATGACATTCAGAAAATAATCCATGAAATAATGATGTTGAACAAATGTTTTAATGAGGTGGTTCAAAAATCCATCCGTTGCTTAGTAGTCATTCTTCCGTATATTTAAGTAAAGTCTACAGTTAAAACTCGCAGAGGACCTCTGATTTGCTTATGCACTCCATATACCCAATAGGGAGAAAGTTAAAAAGTAAAATTAGTCATGACATCTAGTGTTTACAAAGGCATAACAGAGCAAGCAAGAATGAGTGGCTTGTTAAAAGCATGGAGCAGTGAGGAATATTTCAAAGTTGTTGTTTATCAGAGTGAGCATGAACCCTACCACCAAGGAGCAGCAATTACATAAAACAGGATTTTATTACATTCAGCTTTTGTCCAATTGGTCAGCTAGCCACACACTAGCATTCACTCNGATCGCTTCCTTTCATGCGGAAAACCAAAATAACACGTGGCACCATCCCATTTCAGGGAATAGATGACCTACCCACCTACCTCAGTGGCCAGCAGAAGCAGACAAAGATACCCACCACACCCCACAACCCTCGGCCACAGTCAGTCAGCGGGGCACAACGCGAAGAACTCGCGTTCAAGAACCACACAAACTAGTCACTCGATCAATCTATCAATCAATCCATCAATCCCAGCCACTACTGTCACTACTGTTATAACCATTATCAAAAAAGACACCACCAACGCTCACAAACACGCAATCACATATCTCGTCCCCTACCCCTACTCCATCCAACTGCCCAGGACGACAGCAGAGCGAGGCCAGTTAGTTAGTTAGTTGGTTAGCTAGTTGGTGATAGACGAAGGCAAATCAATCACTTCCTTTCCAGCGAAGAATTATAACACCTACTGGTAGAAGCGTGGGTTGCTCCAAACACAAATGGGCTGTCGTAATCAGTGGCATGAGCAGACGAAGACACCCAGACGACCAGGGCGACGGTCAACGGGGCGGTGAAACAGCTCAAATCACCGCCCAACTCGAAATTAAGAGTGTACTAAGGGCTGCTTAAAAGTTACGTGTCACGACGTTTAGCATTGTCGTAGGACCAATTTTAAGCGAATAATATCATTGCTGCCAAAGTATGATGAGAAGTTTGCCANACCTACCTAGCAATTTCTCCTCACCAACAAGCGAACCAGAAGCGCTAAGAAAATTAGAAAAGACAAAGAAACCCACGCCCAAGTACGACCAGCTCTTATCCACTGATTTTACTTCTACCTAAAGTCAGTCGTTTCCACGATCAAATGGCCACCAACCTGTACAGAAACAAAGCACCCGACCACCGCACGACTATACTAAATAAATAACCGGGCATCCCATAAAAGCTATAGGCGGGTAGATAAGCTGGAAAAAGGGCAGTATACTAGGAACCAAAGCGCTCACACACATACGTACAACTGCAGTTGATCAAACTCCTCCGCTCCTCCGCCCCATGCATAGACGTGTGAGCATCCGTCAACCACATCAAACGCCTGCGTCCCACCCGCCTGNGCCAAAAGGAACAAAGTGCTACCTTTACACCCACAATGTGCTTATTCTATTGAGGTGTTTAAATCAACGTTAAATAAAAGCTATGCATGGGCGTAAACCGTGGGAGGAAATGCAGATCATGAAATCGGCGCATATGCCATTCGGTTACAGTTTTGTCACTCAAAGAAAATAGCAAGCTTATTTAACAATCTTTTTCTAGTTCATTCTATCCAATTCTAAGCAGGTCGCACAGAAACTAGTAAAATAAACGGGCTAAACGCAAGCAACGGTGAATATTTTAAGTCGTGTCACATTGCTTGAAACTGCACCTTACCAGCTACATTGAAACTTTAATGCAGCAAATTGCAGAAGTATGACCAAGGGCCACTGGAAATTGGTGACACCAAAATGTTTAAATACGTTTTGCGATGCAGGCTAGTGGTCAATTCGCTATCAACAATGACTAAGACGTGGTGATCAATGTTCTCAAGGAGACTTGGCACAGAGGCAGCAGAACCTCAAAGCGCAGGTAAGTATCCTTTGGTGACTCTCGCCAAGGGAGAGTTTCTGACGCTCAGGGTAGATGTAAAGCGGTCAAACATCTAAAATGAAAAAAATATTTATTATTTCCTATGCAAACAATGTGACGAGTTTTGCATCCAATCGGAGCTGTTTATTCTACGCTGTGTTGGCTTGACCGCTTTTAAGTACTGCATGCATACCAGTCTGTGTAAAGTAGTGAATTAGGCACAGAAGTTTTATGGTAGCCAAATGCGTCTACTTGTATGGACAAAATTTTGTTGCGCCTCTTTTACCAACTTCCTCATTCTGGTAACAACTCCTGCCTGTCCAATTTAGTGTTTAGGTTTACTCTTGCTCGTCACTGTGGCATGGGTTCATGAACNTTGGTCGTTTGGTTAGACCGGTTGCATTGGCTTAATACTGCCAGTGTGTTTGTCTGTTGCCATGCATTTTTGTCAGCAAAGCTCCAGGCAGGATGTTGGTAGCTTCACTTTATCACGCCATTCCCTGCTGCATGGAGAAGACGCGTTTCACAAATGCTCTGTGTGTGTAAAGAGCGTTAGCTTTCCTTTCACAAATACATCCCTAATCGGCAAGTGTTCGATGCCAGGCATCATGCCTTGATTGATGCTTGGAAGGACAACAGTTGGAGAAGTGTGGGCCTCATACTTGCCAGAGTATCTTTGCTGCTGCTGTTGGTGGAGAAAATGGACGGCAGTGCGACTTCCCATCCAGCCTCGTTCGCTTCACACACTCTCTCCGCAGAACGCTGTGAGGTTAATGGTCGGTTCTTTTGGGGCAGAGAGAAGGTGGGTGCTACTGACCTCGTCTTCTAGCTGTGCCATTAAGACATTTGAATACGAAGGTGTGCCTTCTAGTAATCCATCTGCGGCAGCTAAACCGCAAGTTGGGTGCAGTTTACTGCCATCCGTCCAATAAACTGGTCACGTCTTCATTTGTCCATGCTAATCTCACGTGATGTATGTGANGCTGTGCCATTAAGACATTTGAATACGAAGGTGTGCCTTCCGGTAATCCATCTGCGGCAGCTAAAACGCAAGTTGGGTGTAGTTTACTGCCATCCGTCCAATAAACTGGTCATGTCTTCATTTGTCCATGCTAATCTCACGTGAAGTATTTGAGGCTCAAGCCAGCACATCCGCTCAGGCTTGCCTAGTAAATGTCCCGTTTCACACATATGTGACGTGATAGAGTAAATGCCCATTTTACGCGACCACAACCACTAATTTTTGACATCGTCTAATGTGTTTACGAGAAAGAGAAAGCATTGCTTTTGGCTTGTTGATATTACTTGCTACAGAGAAGCTAATATGTCTGCAAATGCTGATCTGCACTGGCCGCGAAAAGAAACACAAATAACTGAATGGATCAGCAACATTAGGATGCACACAGTCTCTGAAGTTGCTAAAAGTGTCTCTGTAATCGATAAATGGAAATATTCCGGCTGTAGTGACATTTTCTAACACTTCAGAAACCGATGTTGTTGCGCATGCCCTGTTGACCGGTACACATCACCGATGACCACTCGGAAGGCAAAGACAATTTGTTGCTGCATTTTGGCGCCGCNCTGGCCGCGAAAAGAAACACAAATAACTGAATGGATCAGCAACATTAGGATGCACACAGTCTCTGAAGTTGCTAAAAGTGTCTCTGTAATCGATAAATGGAAATATTCCGGCTGTAGTGACATTTTCTAACACTTCAGAAACCGATGTTGTTGCGCATGCCCTGTTGACCGGTACACATCACCGATGACCACTCGGAAGGCAAAGACAATTTGTTGCTGCATTTTGGCGCCGCAAAGCCCCCTCAGTCACTCAGGCTCACAATTCAACTGTCTTCTCTGGCCAACTATCAACCACTTATGGACTAACTGCGACTCCTTTTGCACACTGCCCTGTGTGGAACAATGGGCATCTGGTTAGGCAAACACATGTCCAATTCTTAGCAGTCGGTGGTGCCACATTCTAAGCATGGATCACGTATGCCTCGAACGATTGCGTGGGCATCACCTACGGCATCTGGAATGGCAGCCTAATGCAGGTAAGAGTCGCTCTCCCTCTGTCCTCACCAGCTGCAGACGGCAATGCCAAGGGCATGGGGAAATAGCACTCAATACTCTTGCCTCCTCAGGCAACCCTTCTTTCCCCACTGCGCATTCAGCAGCGCTCTGCTTCGCCGGCGTCTCATTCCCGACACATCGAGGCTGGTCTACGAGGAGGATCTTGGTCCATGATTAGTGCATGTGTTACTCAGGCACCCTCGTTCTTAGCTGTGCTATGGATTTAACAGCAGGCCAAGTGTCTCCACATCAAAATGACCCAAACGCATTTGATTTTGGATGTGGTGACTGCCAAAGCACGGACTCCATGTGTTCGACTTTGTTTACTAAATCGACACTAAATTCGTCTAATACGCACTGCCACCTTTTATCGACCCTTTGATGGTACCACTCGATTTTGAGGAGCCTTTGAAGACGAAGTGTGGCAGTTGTAGTGTGAGAATGCATTCCACTACCGCTAACCTCCAAATTACNTGCCATGACGGTTGTGAGTGAGGTGTGAGCTACGCCAATCACATAGCGCGTGCTCATTGGAAGGCTTCCATCCAACCAGGATTTATCACACCTTCACGCTTCTCATTCGCTGGAGACTGTTCAATCGCGAGAACGACGTGAGACACAGACTCCAGTGTGAACAGATTTTGTGTAAGCAGTGGCGTGAGCAGGTGTGACAGTTCCATATTGACGTGTGATGGTGCAAATGTAGCGCTGTAGAAGCGCCACTGTATCTGTGCCTGACTG
>LWMK02000176.1:53014-112966 GCA_001693075.2 Taenia saginata
ACAGGTGCTCTAGCTTTCGCCGTTAGCTCCATTAGTTGTTGTTGTTGTTGTTGTTGCTGCTGCTGCAGTTGCTGTGATGCCTCCGAGTNGCGTGGTGGCTCTGATCGTACCCTTGAGATCTAGTGGTTGATCTGCTGATGGCATAAAGCACTTTGTGGAGGCCAACAGGCTCGGCTCGCTCATCGGTAGGTGGGCAGAGACGGGCGGTCCCAGTGGCGGTGGCGGCTGCGGCTGCGACTGCGGCGTCGGCGGTGCTCTAGCTTTCGCCGTTAGCTCCATTGGTTGTTGTTGTTGTTGCTGCTGCTGCTGCTGCAGTTGCCGTGATGCCTCCGAGTTCTTGCAAAAGTACTGCTGCATCAAAATCTGCATTTGCTCCTTACCCTATAACAAAAGGAGGGGAAGCAATGAGCACAGCTGGACAAGATGAGACGTACAAAAGGAAAGTTGAAACCGGAGGCGCCAAAATCCGCTGCAGCCGTAGCAGCAGAAGCCATTTAGTTGATAAATCGTTTTGATGGTGGGAGAGATGAAGTTATATTTGACTGGGGCGATTGAAATAGCGCAAGCTGCGAGGCTTGCACCTCCGGAGCAGGGACAGCAGCCATAAATTCGGGGTCGGTGCGAGGGCAGTTGCTAAAGTTTTGCACTTCTGACGATGCCGAGGAGGCGGAGGAGACAGAGGAGAGGGAAGAAGGAACGACGATCGACCGATCCCATACATGTCGCAGCACCGAGTGCTTCGAAGCATTGATGCCACTGGAGCAGGGGGCCGCCGCCTCCGCCGCATCCCCTGCGGAAACTGGCTCAGGTGTGACAGCGATCGGACGCTGGTCAGCTGGCGGCGGAGAGACGGTCTTCACGGTAACTGAATCAGTAGTGGGTGGCGCAGCAGTCATGTAGAGTTTGTTGTCAGAGCTGGCTCCTTCCAGCTTGAGCAGCGGTGAGGGCCAGCAGGAGGCGTAGGTGGGGGAGTAGACATCGCAGAAGGAACAGACCGAATCAGGAGGCACTTCTGCAGTTGTCTCCTCCACACCACTCATCTTTGTCACTTTAGTTGCAGTCGCTACCATGCTCTTCCCTCTGTGATCTGTAAGATGATGTCATCATCAACAGCATCGTTACCATCTCTTCCATGAAATAGAATCAATGTGCTGAGCAGGTAATCAGAGAATCACTCAAAGTTCCTTTGCAGGCCCTTCAAGCGCGTCTAAGGCTTGAGTACGTCAGCTCGTCAACTGATCACCAAGAATCGGACACTCAAACCATAGAGTGGCCATTCACGCCCGTGAGCTAAAAGCCATTTAAATGTCTGCCTACTGAAAAGATTGACATCCCTCTGACAGGGAAACAGGCTTGAAGTCTTCGGTAGCCGCGAAGTCCCCATGACGAGGACCATTCGCCAGAATTGATTTCAAAGCACGCACCTCCCGCATCGCCATTAGCAAAGGGTTTAAAATTTCACCATTTAACAAAGGTTCCAAAAAAGCCAGGTCTGTGTTCGTTTTAAAGTAAAGCGAGGGAGGCAGTCAACTAACTCTAAAAAAATAACAATCAAAAAAGGCAAGGTTTGTAGATAATTAGGTTACTGGTTCGTTGGGTGAAAGCGCGCAAAAAAGCGGCGAAATACAGACTTACTTTCAATGGAGATGACTCCGTCCTGCAGCTACAAAAACAGAAAAAAATGGTAAGGAGAGGTTGGGGGGAAGAGAGAAAGACTAGGATGGTCATCAATCAGCATCGCCAACAGCGCCACACTCCTAAAGTAGGTTAAATTTAGCCCTTTAGTAGACCACACATCCAATTTGCCTTTGGCACATTGAACGAACCTGCTGGTTGGTTGATTCCGCTGCTTCAATGTGTGTTGCATGCTCTCCACTGACTTTTTCAACTATTGGCTCCTTCTTCACCTCCTCCAGCCATTCCGCACACGGCACCGATGCCTCGTCGGATGAGGATTTGGGCAATTTCCCGTACTTCCGCCAGTGCATCCGACACTTGGCGCAGATGTGAGTAACCTTCAGAAAGGCAGCGAATAAAAAGTGAAGCTGTGCTAATAGTCAGCAGACTATTAATCAACTAGTCTTCAGATCGCTTCTGGCTTCATGAGATGATCTCAGTGATCCAGCTTCATAGAAAAGGATCATGATGCATTTGGCCCGGTTCCCACCTACTATCAACCAAATAAGTAGTATGCTACTGAGAAGGATAGGTGGTAAGGTGAGGAGGACTTACCAAAGGCTTCTCCACATCTGCTTGATGGTGCTTCTGAGGCGTCGGTTGTGATGTGGATGGAGGCTCAATAGGCTCAATACAACAATTTCGGCACAGCCTTGTAACTTCTGTCGAGTCGTCCGATGCCCTTAAAGTCTCCTCGCCTTCAGCAGCAACGTCCGTGGCAATTGCAGTGGCGTCATTTGGCGAAGCAGCAAGGTCCGTTCGCGGTGCTGGACGTGGAGTAGAAAAAAAAGGAAATTAAACAAATTACCCAAAACTAATAAGGAGAAGTAGCAGATGGATACGAGACTCACTGTCTACTCCAGTCTCCTCATTTTCTGACTCGGGAGGATTGGTGGTATTGGTAGCGATTGCATCCGGACAATCTGTTAACAGTCGGAAGGGAAAGATTACAAATGTGGGAGCAGTAGAATTGCATTGCTTCACCTTGACACGCACCTATGATGGGTGTTTTGCGCTTCTTGCCAGTAGCAAAACCCCGATTAAAGTTGGCCTCTACAGTGGAGCCTCGGAAGGGAGCACCAGTATTTACAGCGGCTGCAGCAGCTGCAGCTGCAACAGCAGCGGCGTGAGCGGCTGCGGATGTGATATTGGAGGTGCTCTTCCGTTTCCAGTAGTAGTAGAAGGTCACCAATTGTTTTACTGTTTTCTCTCGGGTCGGCCGAAACAACACACGAGTGGGTCTGCACATTTCTCCATCTCCATTTTTGACATCCTCCATCTCCTCATCTTCGGCATCCTCATCGTTACCCTCTGTATTCTTCACCTCTTCCTTCGCCTCACACTCCGGTTTGCCGTCACCATCCTCCTCCTCCTCCTCCTCCTCCTCCTCCTCCTCCTTTTTAATCATGTCAGGGTCGGCAATCACAGGTGTAGCGGTCTTAGCATCCACTTGTGTGTTACCACGGCGCTTCCGCCCACGAGCGTTACGGGATAGCAGTGCTTCAACGACTGCTCCACCCCCGATCCCGGTTATGGGATCCACCGCGGTGGTGGGAGAGAAGTAGTCCTTATGGATGGCATGAAAGTTCTTTCCATGGACTTTAATCGCTGCGTAGAATCGACGAACCTGCTCTGCCGTCCAATGCTGAGGTGTGTCCTGTAAAGGAAAGGGAGACTGAAAACTTCCCCTACTAGCAGGTGGTTGGATAGAGGTGGGAAGAATGGAAGCAGATCGTGGTGTGAACAGTGAGTAAAACAATGATGGACGACGAGTCGAGGGAGTCTTGAAGGGATTTCACAAATGACAACCAAGCGATGGCAAAAAATCGATACAGGCGGGGACAACCGACGCTCCTTGCACAGAACAAGCCGAGAAGGGGAGGGAGATTGCCTAGGCCTGTAATTTCACACTCACAAGCGTTTCAGTTTTGACTATTTTGAGGGTTATTGTGAGGGTTATTGCATCATCCACACAGTTTGCTGTAGGTCAGTGTGTCACATTTCAAAGACTAATCAGTAAAGCGAGAGAGGATTTCACAACTACCAGCAACAAAGTGCGATGAAGAGTCAGTGAGATGTGCGATGTCAAAAGCGGTGAACTTTATACGCTCCAAAGAATCCCTCAACCCACCCACACACCGTAGATGTGCGCGTGATTGAAATGACCTCGCCCTGTAGACGAGAGCATTCTCCAGTAAAGCTTTATCTTGGGGAGAAAGTGTAGGAAAGTGCTTGTTGACTAGCGTATGAGGTGATCTTAGTGAAAACAGACTCTTCAGGGCTGCTCATGTCGTATCGTTGTCTAATAGCCATGCCTCTAGAGGGGCTAAAAAGGAAACCGTTTCTTGATAACGAATATCCTGTTACTGTCGGCTGGAAGGCAAAGTTGACGTGGTCACTTGGAGCACACTCCTTCTTCCCAAACCAGACCACTCTTCTCCTGATGTGGTTTGCCCAGAGCCAGGAATCTCAAGCTGAACAGCAGCATCCACCACGTCCGATGAAGCGAACTACCCTTCGTTTATGATGGTAAGGTACCGAGTCATTCCTCATTCCTGCCTAGAGACCAGAGCTTACTGAAAGACTGTATAGTGGGGACACCGTTGCTTCGCTTCGGAACTTAGGGAGTTTCAGATCACACAATCGATTGACAAGTGACTCGACACATGGGAATGTTCCTCCCATCAATTGTCAATCCTATTGCATGATTTCAAAGCGGCTGCAGTCACAAATGACTTCAAAGAGATGGCGCCTTGCCCTAGCGTGGGTAATTAAAAGGCGTGTCATGCGTTGACAGTGAAATTGAAATTTGTCAAGCGCTCTCAAATTGTGTATTGTTTAAGTAAAGAAGGGAAAACGATTGGCTCAACAACAAGGGAAGCCGACTCCACATCTTCTACTGCACGGTAGACTATAAACCTCGGTTTGGTGGAGAAGAGTTGATTATAGTCGAAGGTGTGATTCCTTCGTACGCTTTTTATTCTCCAAAATCGCAAAAAAAAAATAACTATTTCTTAGATTATAATCAACAAATGCTACACAATGTGGGAAGCATTTCCAAAAAATTTTAGACGAAACAATCTTTTTTGTCCGTTCAGGCTAGTAATCAGAGGGAGCGTTCGACCTGCAGAGGTGCATTTCAGTAGGAGAAATAGCTTGAGCAACAAGTTCCCTTCGAATAATCTCAACCAAAAACGAAATTTGAGCCAGAAGAAAAAAAACTGTCCTTGGAGTGAGGGGCGTGGAGTTCCTCAACAAAGTTAACCAGATCGTGACGAGGAGGAGGAGGAGGAGGAGGAGGAGGAGGAGGAGGAGGAGNCAAACGCTATTGTAGTACTAAGGTCATGCAAGAAGTCTTGGGTAATTCAAACAAATGCAAAGTAATTTATTTAGCGTCCTAAAATAGAGAAAATTTCTCCACATAAGGCAAAACGCGCTGAGAATTACAAGTCGATAAAGAGCGACCTAATTATAATAAAGCTATATGCCCACCAACTTCTTGACTTTAATCTCTACTGTTCTTGGAAAAAGGGGAGTAGTATGGAATGCTTTGTTTTACTCTTAGACAGCTATCTGCATAGATAGCTATTTAGAGGTACTGCTTTTCTAAAAGTTGCTGCCACTCCATTAAGCAGATATGAAGTTTTTCCCAGTTGACATGTGTTTACATAGACTCAACGATTCGAATATTGCACCGACCCTTATTTTGCCTTACCTCAGCATCTCTGGCCCTCACTAAAGTCACGATAAGTCATATGATTTCAAGGAAAGCTTTGCTATAAAAGGCTGAAGCGGCTGTGGACATGGCCGATGGGACATGCCGTCTACGCATACTGAAGGGTCTGGATAGTTGGATATACAGTTAAAAAGAATATCAAATCACCACAGTGCTGTCTTCTGCTCCTGAGCGCCACCGCTGATCGGAACGTATTCGACGCCCTAAATACTGGGAATGACTTTGGACCCTACTAACAATCCACCTGGAGGATCTCACCAAATCTGCAAGTTTATCCCATTCACGAACAAAACTAGGGAAGGAAGGATTCGCCGATGGGCCAACGCTCCACAATGGACGTGTTTTGTGTCCCAATCAGCACTAACTAGGAGTAGTTGTCCAGTTGGGGTCAACGCTTGACCTGACCCCACCGAGGATACTTCACCTGTCCTCGTCAGTTTTTTTCCTTTTCGGCGCTGCTGGACCACTGACCAGGACCCCACCCAGCCAGTAGAGACGTCTCGAGAGGGTGTCGATCTCCCACCCACTTACCATTATCACTTGAGAACCGAAAGGAGAACAACTAATCGGTACTGCACCTTCAATTCGCAATCCACCGACAAGCCAATGAGAATCGAGCAAAAGGGGAATCGAGGAGAGGCATGAAGAAAAAATGGAATAAGCAAATCATTTACTACATTACTCTTTATACACATCAAAGGGCCCAATAGAAGGAATAGTGAGGAGGAAAAAAAACGAGCCCTAAGTAGGAGAGAGAGGTATACGTCACTTGAAAAGAAAAAGAAACAATTTGGGGAAGAAGAGGAGGAGGAGGAGGAGGAGGAGGAGGAGGAGGAGGGGGGGAGGAGGAGGAGGATTCCATCAAAGCACAAAAGAAAGGAGAAGTTCTCGGTGTGTCAGAGGTGGAGGAATTTGCCCCAAGATCCTTCAGATTCAGTGTAGGCATGTACTGGAATGTCATGACACACCTATTCCACCTACGCATTGAACAAGCAGGGCAAGGCCCCCACCAAAAAAGGAGAGGGAATTCCGGGGAAATTGATTCAGTGGCAAAAAAAGTCTCTATTTAGTACCCAAACCTCAGAGGGAGGAGCAAAATAAAGCACCGCGTTCCTTTCCTCCGGAAAAAAGCCAAGTTTCCCTTTTGTTCTTCTTTCTGGTGCAATTTACAACAGTTAACGTGGCAGCAGCTTTGGTGAGGGGAGGAGAATCGAAATGCAAATTCTGCCCCATTACAACAGCCTAAAAGTAGAAACCGCGGGGAACAGAAGCACAGGGTGGGAAGAGAAGCTGTAGTCGAACAGAAACCACACGTCTGTACACCGGCAATAGCTAATTCACTCATTTATCCAAAAGTGAACGTGGATCTGCATAGGTCTGAATGGATTTTGTAATGCTAGTTAAACGAACAAATCAGCTGGCCAGGGAGGAGTTGGCTCAGTCCGATGCCTTCCACAGGTCACCCTTCATGTCGACGTATTAACCACAAAAATCTGTCAACGTTAGCCCCCCACCCCTCTATCCGTCACTTCCATCCGCCTCCTGTCAACGTACACGCTGACACGATCAACCTCCAGCGCCCTTGTCATTTTAGGCCAAGCGATTGTACCAAAGCAGGGTGAGCTTGAAAAAGCAGAAAGAGATGTCAAATGCTTCTGGGGTGAAAAAGATTACAACTTTTTAGTTCATGGACAACATGGCTTTGAAAAAATACTAAGATATTGAAATTAAAATGAGGTGCGGCAAATCTACGCTTCAACACTTTCTCCAAGGCCTCGCACCCTTAGCAAGCCTAGTTACAAGTCAAAAGTTAAGGTGTAAGATCTGAGCAGCTGAAAAGGACGAAATTTTGTACAGACAAAGTCGTACAATCCAAATTTGCGGATATCCACCCCCTACCGAAGACTCCAAGCACCGGTTACATAGTGGTGCGACGCTCAACCGGCCACCAATAAGCCATTTGAACAGCACAAATTTTCCCAAGATGACGGAGCGGCTATGTGTCAGCGGCGATCCTCAGGCCTTGGCAGCCGTTCAGCGCCGACAAGCACAGGCACTGCATTGAGTTAAAGGAGTGGGACAGCAAGGCCAAAAACTTTCCTCATCACATCAATGCCTACAAATAAAGCTGGCCTCTTAGAAATGAAGTTCTAGCACAGTTCAGCTGCATTGACAGGTGTCAATTAAACTCCGAGGCAATGAGTGCGTAAATATACAGGCGGCAAGTGGATGTCGAAAAAAAACACACCATCCACGTCATGCACTTTTTTACCCCTGTATTGGATCCGAATTCTCAGTTTAATGAAAAAAAAACATCCAAAATTTGATGTTGGAATAGATGTAAGACAGATAGACTCACGAGAGAGATGACTGGATTGTCGCGAATGGCCTCCAGAGCCCTGGCAACATCGTATCCACAGGCATGGAGAGTGTCATAGGCGTGTTGTGTTGTGGCAACGAGGTTGGCGACCACATGTCCGTTCTCCGCCGAAATCAGATCGTCATCGGCACCGCCAAAGGCGAAGATAGCAACAAGGGAGCGCACAGCATCCAGATATGTCTTCAGCCGGCGATCGGCAAACTCACTCCGAACCCCCTCATTTTCTGCATCCCCCTCGACTTCGTCTACCTCCTCTTTGTAGGGTATGGAAGTTTCGAGACCTTCGGGATGCCAAATCAACTGCTCCCATTGTTTTGGAGGGCTTTCTTCAACTCGCAACAGACAGACATGCTCACAATGCGGGGCTGAAGTGCGCGAAGCCTCAAGGCAACAATGCGGACGTTTGAGGGATCTTTGCACCGGTGCCTCTGGGGTAGTGTTCTGTGTTTCCCGCAGGCGGTTCAACACGGAATTGTGCTTGTCACATCGATGTGTGATGGGATGGGTGCCTCTATAAGGCGGTAGCCAGGTAGCTTGATAGGCCGGACCAATCTGCAATGTGTAAAAAGCATGAGTAAATACATGGCCATTTCCAGTCACATTTCGTTCAAGATACTCGCGTTTCTAAGCATTAATTTCTTTTCTCTATGAATTAAAGCTACCCACTAAAGGATAGAGTTGGCATCAAATAGTGCCCTGTAATTTCATTTCAAAAGTTTGCACAGGAACGCCAACTTCCGATGAATACGTCTCATTTGTAGCTTTATTTAAAGGCAAAGCTGAGCTGTGTATGACTTGCTTCAATGATTTATGTTTAGCCATCAAACAGGCTGTCAATTGCCCATCTAAACAATGTACACACTTTAAGGGCTATATAGCAACCTTAACTCCCTGACGAGTGACCGCGAAGCAAAGGTCCAAACCGACTTTGAAAATTGGTGCCGAAAAAAGGGGATTGGTTAATAGTCTGATCAGGGGTTAATTCGCCAGGGAAAGTGCCACACAGGTCACACAGGAAATAAGCAAAATCGTAAAAACATTTACGAAATTAGCAATCAATGATGAAAAACGAGTGCCTGTCGCATAATAAAGGAATGGTCCAGCCAATTTGGCCGGGAGAGCTCCACCTTACCTTCTTCGCTTTAATAAGTGGAAAAAATGGGTGAAAAAGGTTAGCGAGAAGCGATGGACTTAATCACCCGTCGGTGTGGGAAACCGGAAGATGCAGACAGGCAAATTCTCACAACGCAGAGTGAATGTATAAATAACGAAGGAATGTTTGTGCAATTGATGAGAATTCACACATTTAGAAGCATAATCCGCGAAATTATCATCTCATGGCCCAGAAACCAATGTCAAAATAGTAAGAAGAAAGACAAGGGAGTTCAATCCGGTAATGAGGCTACCAGATTAATGTAGTTCAGATAAACTACACCGGCTGTTTAATTAACCTTATAAATCCAGCAAATGCGTGAATTTTAACCCTTTAGGACAAAAAAATATAACAGCCACTCACCTTTATTTCAGCCCGAATCGAGAGCAAGCGCTTTGACTCAGGGTTAAAAGCATAAACGTAATAAAAAGAGTCCTCAACGGTGGGATCGAACGATTCCAGAGCGTTGATTAGCTCAGGGAACTGGGCAACTGAACACTTGCCGCGAAGAAAACTAGAGTCAATAGAAGTTTGTAGATCGGTAATAAAGAGCTCTCGAGCAAGAATTCGAGGGTCACCTTTGTCTGCACTCTCACGGTCCAGCAACGCTTGTTTGGAAACATCGGGCACATCAAATGTCCGCCAGAAGTACTTTACAACCAGAGTACACTTCTCCCGTCTTGAGAGCTTGATTTCGTCAATTGTCCCAATGGCGTAGCAATCCGAGTCGGCCTCCTCAAAGTAGACGTAGTCTGAGGGTTTGTATTCCACAGAATCAAAGACACAGGACTGAACACGCTCATCTCCATGGTTACCCCTATCCGAACGACCTTTACCACGGTTACTTCGACGGAGAGGTAACTCCTTTATAGGTTCTGGAGTAGAGGGATCGTTGTTATGCTGAGGCTCAGTGGTAGCTTCTTCCGTAGTCATTGACGTTTTCATGGGTTCATCCTCACCGGTTGTTACAGCAGTTCCCGAGGCATCGGTCGCATCCGTAGCCATCTCTTGACAGTGGAAATAACGCTAAATAAAAAAGGACAGTAGCTTGATTAGACAAAGTGAGGGCCAGCGGCAACAAAATGAGGTATGCCACATAAGCAACTCGGCGTAAAAAGGTACACTACTCAGACTATAAGGTATGAAAACGAGGCCTATATAGAAAAATATGGGTAATACTTAGGACAACAGCACCAGGAGGCAGCTAGATGGTCCAGCGAAAGCGACCACAAAAGAATAACGCAAACCTCGAGCCTGTAGTTAGCCTGCAGAACGACAAAACAGCCGCTTCCCCGCCTAGTGATTCTAACGCAAGAGTTTTGTAATGTCGTTTATTGTGGGATGTGGAAATGTGTTTAGTCGTAGTTTTTAAGCTAAACCGAAATTCGAAACATTTATTTTAAAATACATCTGTTGATTCATAACTTTTATATAGGTCATGTAGCTGACGATATTAGTCCAGTCAAAATTAAGTATGCATTGATAAATCCTTGGCCGCTATACTTTCCCGTGCAGCAAAATGAACTTAAATTATTGGTGTAATAAAACTGATCAGTAGTTAGTGCAGAGTAATATTTGTGAATCGTACCCTTTTGAAATGAAGCCCTCGTGTGTGGCGTTCTTGAACCTCTCAAAAGATAGGCGACCAAGATCGCGCTTCCATGGAGGCAAAACAAATCGCGTAGACCAAAGGCTTTCCTGGCCTTAAATGTGTGCTAGAACAGCCGTTAAGTTCCTGCTTGTAGTACCAGAAAGCAATTCCTAGTCACCCAATCCAGTGATTTGGCTAATGTTGGGAGAGAAAAAGTGCCTAATTACGTATTACTAATTGCTTCTCCATAAAAGTGGATTTTGCACTTGCCCGAATTTCCTTAAATTAGTGAATTCCACGCCTTTTTAGCTGTGGTATAAAGAATGAATTTCAGGTCATACATGTAACAAAAAACCACTCTGGAAAACAAGCCAGCGCAGTAAAGTTTAATTACTGAGTGTAGAGCAAGAAAACGACTTTAGAAAGCAGCACAGTAATCTCAAATGCCACTTTAAGCCCACACTCACACACACGAAGGCTAGGAATTATAATTGATTAAGTGCTCCATCTTCAAATGTTTTTTTTTCAGGCCCTTATTTAAAAGATTGACAACGGGAAAAATGGTGCAGTAAGTGTGATGTAGACACAGTGTTTATCAGAATCAACACACAACATGTCAATCAACACGCACACAAGTCACTTTGTCAGACTTGAGGCCAAGCATGCATAGAAGTCGAAGACTCGGCATCAACACTGCTTAATTCCTTTGCCACCTATCTGCCTCTTTGAGTTTTCTTCCAAAGCTCACTGCATCCTCCTTGTTTGCATTGCCGGAGCTAGGGTTGCCTATCCCGACATTCTCCCTCACAACTGCTCCGACGTGATTGTAAATTAGTCAGCTTCTATTGCATTATACAGTTAAAACTCCATGAAGCATGCCAAGCGTCTGTTTAGATTGGCGGTGGGACAAACACGATGACGCTGAAACCCATATTGAGGTCCTTCAAATGCAAGTGCGCCACCATCGCTACGAGAGATCTCAAGCCGCTATAGGTTATTGTGCTCAGAAATGCCTCCTCTCATTGGCTCTGTGACAGCGCGTGTGTGCTGATTTGCAATGATGAGATGGCACTCCAAGTACGGTAGCATTATTTCCTATTACCACGTACGTGTGGATTGACATTGCTTAGACGTTCCACTGCAGGCATCACACAAGTGAAGCCGCCACCTCTGTCGCGACAGTGCTTCAAGAACACGAATCGTGTAAGTCATTGGCACTGCTATGAACGTCCTTTCCCTCGTAGTTTCCATAATCAATGACCCCGCTCTTTCATTTGCCAAATTTTTTGATTGATGGATAGAGAAGTTAGTTTTTTTTTGC
This sequence comes from Taenia saginata, assembly GCA_001693075.2. Classification (NCBI taxonomy): domain Eukaryota; kingdom Metazoa; phylum Platyhelminthes; class Cestoda; order Cyclophyllidea; family Taeniidae; genus Taenia; species Taenia saginata. The sequence continues at coordinate 64,873 of LWMK02000176.1, forward strand.
GCTTTACGGCGCCTAAACACCACACCGATCAGTTAACGAGAGCATTTAACAGACAGGTGTGGTGCGCAGTAAGGCCCCCTCGGAGCATTAGCTGTGGAAGGTGGTAATTTTTTGTTCGTTATATAAAGACTACTTTTACTTGAGAGTGTAATTTACTACAGAGTTATAATTTGTGGCTACTAATTATGAATTTGTGACCATCTGTCGGATGATTGGTTGAAAGGTGGCAATATAAAGGGGGTTACACAAGCTCCTCGACCGTGATTGGCTAATTGGTAGCCAATCAACGCGCAGGGCTGATATTTTTGCAGACACAAAGGGGGAAAATGTATTTAGACAGGAGGGGAAGCTGCATTTTGCTGTGGCAGGTGGCTTTCGACTGGCATGGTATTTAACACAAATGCCTACACTGATCTGACCCTAACAATGTTCCTTTCTGTTAGCGATTTACGTCTGTTTTTTTTTTTTTTTTTATTTTTAAATTGGAAGAAAAATTAGCGAAGTGGTGTTGGCATTTGAGATGGAAAGTGCACTAAGTATGTGACGTGTATTCGACAAGGGAATGCGAAACGTGGAATGGCATTGTCATGTCGTTTGCAAAAGGTGAAAGGTGCCCAGATTGACGAGCGAGAGCAACTTCGAATGGAGGAAATGGAAGAAGTAGAGGTTACAAGCTGTGTGGTTGATCACATGACACTGTGTATACAAAGTCTGCCTGTAGGAGAGAAAAAGTGGCTTGAAAGTCATACCACTCGTTGATGGGAATGAGAGATAGCTGTGTTAAGTGAACACGAATACGGTAACGAAGGGAACGCAGGGAGGTTCCACCCATTGGAGATTGTGGAAGAAAGGGAACGGCAAGTCACTCAAACAACTGTAGGGGCGGGGGAGCAAAAATTGACAGGCGCCTTTAGAAGCAGCAGGAGGGATGCCCAAAGTACTGAAGGAGATTGTGAGAAAAGGAGTTAAAGAGGCCTTAATCCGCTTTTGCGAGCTACTTTTAAGAGATGGGTCAGGCTCTTCACTCAGTCTCGATTTAAAAGCTATTTCTCATGACTGAGTCACAGGATGAGTAGAAGTGGGGTAACTGCTACGGGTCACTAGAAGCGTCGCCAACCACAACAGCTTCTACTACCTACAGAGCGCCGCCAAAGCTGCCATACTTTAAAAAAGGGGAGGAGAAAAAGAAGGCAGGTATGCAAAATCGTCATTTGCGCCCGCTACTGACTCTAGAATATTTACAGTTAATAGCGATTGGATGGCTATTCATTCCATCTCTGCCACTTTAACCGCTCCCGTAGCAATGTGGGGGCAAGGCGACCTGCCGAGGTGTACTAAGAAACCGACCGAGATCGCACAAGGAACTCCAACTCCACCTCATCACATAGATTCGTCATCTTCTTCCTCTAAGAAGATGTTGTCGATTAGTGGAGGAGACTGTCCATCTTCCATGTCTCACAGACAGCAGAGGGTTGAATTTTTGGGGATAGACGAGGTCTGTCCACTTCACATCACCACTTCGCGTCCTGTCGCCCTTCCACACATGCGCACATCCCCACCACCTACAGTGGATGCCACATCCCCTCCTTCAACACACTCCACACACCACCATCCAGCACGCTCCTCCCTCCTACTACTAAAAGCCTCACTTCGAAGGCCTCCACAGTGAAGGCGATGGAGAGTGTCACGAAAGGCACACGTCCTCCCCCATCCCCGTCTCCTGTCTCGTCACAGCGAGTGAGCGCGTCGAAGTGATCAGCAGCCTGTCCACTCCTTCCACCATAGTAACAAGTGCCTACGTCGAAGTCATTCTCAGTGGGTGCTCCACGATCTGTGCTTCTGTAGTGGGATGGGGTGGGGTGAGGTGGGGTGGGGTGGGGCAGATCCATCAATGTCAGTGAGAATACTCGGAGGTAGTTGGTTGCCCCATTGCCACACACGTTCGGTGAGTGTTCACTTTTATTTCGGTCTCCCAGTGCCGCTTCGTGGCACAGTCTACCATCCGAGGTGACGAGGATTCCGTCTTCTGTGCAACCCTTCCAAGTGCTTGCGGGGGGAGGGGTTGAAAATGGGACGCATGGAGGCGGAATCAACTGGTCGGAGGTAGTCAGCATTGCTGAAGTGTGTGGGTGGGAATGGCTTGTTCTGGTGCATCGACATTCCACAAGAATACATCACCATCTCAATGACATCATGCCAAAGGGCTTTCTCACATCGTGCTGCCATAATTTGCTCTCCTCATTGTTACACTTTACAGTCAGAGCTTTCTTCCGGTACGACTAGGAATGTGGCACTCCGTGGCTCTTCGAACATCTCAAAAACCCACCAATCACCTCAGAAAAATCCAGTGATCTTGTTGTAACTTGCTTTTCGCGTTTCTGTGGATTACAAAACTGCTTTTCGGCACTTGAGTTGGCTTGAGTGAAGTTGACGACAGGGACATCTTTGACTCACCGAACGATGGAAAGCCATTGAGCTTTGAGTCCATAATGTCATCACAAGCCAAAATGTCAAAAAAAAAATTTAGACAGCTGATTTTAATAAGATCTTGCTACCTAATCAACCACTAGTAAAATGTACCAACATTTTACAAAGTCATACAAATCAATGCTGTGTAACTTTTCGTGTCACACATACGTGACGCAATTTTATAGCATGTCTTCTCAGATTAACTAGATTTTACCCCGCCTCAATTTAATTGGCGCAATTTGTAGTGTCAATCTGCTGTCAACCGTCAATCTTTCAACCCTTTCAGTCTCACGCTGGGTTGGTATCATGAACCTATTCAAGAACAATCTGCAGGTAGGTCACTATGACTACTTTGCTTTAAGCAGTACTTCAAGCCCATTTTTTAAGCATTAAAATGTTAAAATATTTCCTTTCAATCTCCTATAGACGAATTAATAATGTACAACTTTTCTTTCATAATCCTGAAAAAACCTGCACAAAATTTTCATGCGAAAAATGCCATCTAGTTCGACCTCTTCTTGGTCACGAAGGTGAAGCAATGTAGCCTTTATGAAATCTTTTGAGTCTGAGACAAAATACAGGGCTTATTTTAGCGGCCTAGCAACCGTTAACTTTGACATTTTGTTTACATATACATATATATATATATACATATATATCTGACACCATGATCAAATGTATTTAAGTAGGAGCCTTGAGGGCAAGGAAACGTTTTAGCCAAAAAAAAACTCACCAAATCATGTAAGAAAAGTCTTTTTGAGGAGGATTTCTGCTAGAATGCGTGGTGTAAAACTGCACCGTGCGCTGTGATTGATCGAGTGACGTGCTACTCTTTCTTGTGACAAAATGGAGGCGACCAATTACAAATAGGTGGGCAACTGAAGTGGCTTTCAGCAGTAATGTGCTTTCTTTAATCCTCTCTTGGTATAGCCAACTTCAAATCGCAGTCTGGACTTACCAGAGGTCTCTTTTTTGAGTGCTCCCATCAACTCCACTGCACGACCACACTCAAACTCGGTGCACGATCTTCGCTCCCTCGACGGTGCTCCTGGGTCTACTGAAATGGATTTAGGCGGCAATCGGAGGGCTCTTTATCGAGCTCGCAAAAATCGTCGTCTCGATGACAGTTTACTTAGGCGGCCCCCTATAGGTCAGATTTATCGCTTTCTTTTCTTTTTTGGTCACAGCTCCCTATACCTTCACTCTTGAACTAATTTGATAAACAATTCGCCTTTTCTATATGCCTTTTTCAATCTCTTGCCAGCAAGGAGTCGGTAGGGTCCGACTAGCCACCTCCTCTTGCCGAGCCTCCAAGCGAGTGACAGGCTGTAGAAGACCAAAAAAATTGTTTTAGATGTGTTTTAAGCAAGCTCACTTTTTTGGCAGTTTCGCAGCAACCTTGATGCCGAAAGGGTACCCTCACAAGGAGCAAAGAATAGTTCTCCAGACAGTTTTATTTAAGACTGCCTAGAGGAAAGTAAACAAAGTATTTCCATCTATAAATCACCCCACCTTAACATTCCTCCAGTCTGTAAAGCGTTCTAGTGTGGCAGGTAAAAGAACTTCAAGTGTGTGCATGCAACCTTGTGAAGAATGTGGCCTCAAACAGTCTTACTCTCCCCCAACCCCTCTCTTGATTATCTTCCAATAATATTTGAAGTGCTTCTCTAAAGCAGTGGTGTGAGAATCACTCCTCTATCCTGTCACAGATCAACAATGCTTAAAGAACTCTTCATCGGAAAGCGTGATAGATAGGCAATCGCTCTCACAAAATCGACTGACAGTGCCCTTCAGCTCCGGTGTCAGTAGCACCATAAGCCAGATCCACTCGAGTAGTAGTCACGGTTCCATGGAATGCCTAGATGGATCCACTAGGAAGCCTCCCGAACCGCTTCAGGGTGTCCTTCTAAAGAGTCGAAAGCGACCTATGAAGGGTTGGCATGAGGTGAGCTCAAGTTTGCTGCCTAGAAGAGGGATCAATCAGGGAGATTATCACCATCTTTCTGGTCTCTCCTGTCTAGCGATTCTTCTCCCTCTCCAATGGCTGCCTCTCCTACGCCAAAAATAAAAATCTTGTAAGTTCTCTCTCTCTTCTCTTCTCTGCTTTCGGTAGTCACTGGCTCGACAGTTGGTTGGATCCAGGGAATGAGGAATAATGAGAGGCTATAGCTGATCAGGCCTCCTCACTGTCACTTACATGACCTGGACTGACCCCACTAATGCATGAGCGACAGCTGCTATTGGCGTTGGGTCACCTCCGAGTGTGGACGGTGAAGCCGAGCTAGCAATTCTCTTTCATGCCTACATCATGGAGCTTCGATGTGTCTTTAGCTAACTCGTGGAAGGAATTGGACCCAAATTGACCTAGCCAACACCTACGTGACCTCGGAACCAGATAAACTGAAGATTGACATCGATGCATCCGCTGTGGTTTACCATCTCAAGGTGAGTGAGGACTCCATGCCCACCCAAATGTTAACTACGTGATAGTATTACTAGTCATGTGAATAGGAAGAGTACACACTTCAACCTGACAGCATCAATAGCTTTCTTGTGATCAATTCTTGCTTGCCAGTTTGAAGAGGCTGCAAAATTTCATCAATGGTTAATAGCCATAAAAGAGCATCGAGGCTATGACCAGTATCAAAGTGCCATCACCTCGTCGGGTCTATCGAACGCCAATCCGACAGTCTGTGGTGTCCCCGCGAACCCCAATGGCGACAGAATCATTTCCAACAACACTTCTCTTTCATCGCCAGACACGCCCGATGTTAAACAGGTGCCTGCGCGACCCAATAGCATCGACCTTCGTAATGTCCCTCCAGCTGTTCAACTGAGGGTGACCAAGGCAAACAATAGAATGTCCAATGAGCACATCGCAGGTGGATTTGGTTTGAAGAGGCCTTTTAGTTGAGTCTGGTAGAGGTTGAACTAACCTTAAAGTTTCTTTTCTAGCTATGGAAAAGCTGATACTGAGGTTAGGAAACGCTTACCAGGAGCTTGCGAATGCCCAAAGCATGCTTCTAGTAGGTCCACATTCCTCATTATACAATCCTGGCGGTGGATGCAACTCTCCTTCTCATTCCTTTGGCCTTTCCCTTTTTGCCTTAGGAGGCAAACATTCCAGAGAATGACCCCACCGAAGCGGACAATTCCAGTCCAACACGCAGTGTCTTCTTCTCTCCTGTGCCCTTCAACTCCTTTGAAGGTCGTACCTCCTCCACAGTAACAGAGCACAGACGACTCAGCTCCATCTCCTCCATCACCAGTATGTGTACGGCTGTTCAGGGACCCACAACAGATGTGATTGACCCCAGATCCGCCAATAAAAATCACGTCAGCGCTAGCTATAGGGCGATTGACTTTGTTAGAGCCGCAGCAGGGTTCTCCGATGAGGCAAAGCGATTTATTGAGGAGGCGAATGAAGGTCAGTCATGACAAATGTTGGAAAAAGTGACAATTGATGGGGGTGTGTGTGTGTTTGGGTGTTTATTTTGTTACCCTATTTTCAGCTCTTGCGACAATACAGCAGATAAATCAGTTGTGCAACAATCGACTGACACCGAACAAGGAGCGGAAACAGGTTCAATCGGTGAACAATAAGGTTAGACGTTGGAATTTTTCTTCTCCTTTTCCCCTTTGTTTTAAGTCTCCCCTTTACTTGCCCTCTTATTTCTTTCCTCCCCTACTGAAATCTTCAACTTAACTGCATGGATCACCATTGGGGAGGGCTTTTCAAGGGGGTGGGATACGGGAAAGCTCTTTTTAGTCTACCAGAAGAGAAGAAGGAGGGAAATTGTTATGCGAATGTTGAGATGGAGATGCATTTCCGTGGTGTAATGCTACGCCCTTAAAAATTATTTCCACCCACACACTCCAGTAATGCTGACTACCTCCGACCAGTTGATTCCGCCTCCATGCGTCCCATTTTCAACCCCTCCCCACGCAAGCACTTAGAAGGGTTGCACAGAAGACGGAATCCTCGTCACCTCGGATGGTAGACTGTGCCAAGAAGCGGTACTGGGAGACCGAAAGAAAAGTGAGCACTCACCAAATGTGTGTGGCAATGGGGCAACCAACTACCTCCGAGTATTCTCACTGACATTGATGGATCTGCCCCACCCCACCTCACCTCACCCCACCCCATCCCACTACAGAAGCACAGATCGTGGAGCACCCACTGAGAATGACTTCGACGTAGGCACTTGTTACTATGGTGGAAGGAGTGGGCAGGCTGCTGATCACTTCGACGCGCTCACTCGCTGTGACGAGACAGGAGACGGGGATGGGGGAGGACGTGTGCCTTTCGTGACACTCTCCATCGCCTTCACTGTGGAGGCCTTCGAAGTGAGGCTTTTAGTAGTAGGAGGGAGGAGCGTGCTGGATGGTGGTGTGTGGAGTGTGTTGAAGGAGGGGATGTGGCATCCACTGTAGGTGGTGGGGATGTGCGCATGTGTGGAAGGGCGACAGGACGCGAAGTGGTGATGTGAAGTGGACAGACCTCGTCTGTCCCCAAAAATTCAACGCTTTGCTGTCTGTGAGGCATGGAAGGCGGCGAGAGTTGACCAGTGAGGCACAGACCATAGAAACAAATGAAGGAATAGATTAAGTCAACTACCACCTCGGTGGAGAGTCGCCTCCAAAAATCGGCAACATCTTCTTAAAGCAACAAAGGAGAGGGGTTGATGGAACATTGGCGGTGAATCTGATCTGTTTCTGCGTCAATTCCGTCACTATCATTTGTGGATTTTCTAGATTAATTGGAGTTGACTTCCAAATTTGAAGTGCTTAGAAGGGCGTGATCAGCAGATTGACATCTTCTTTTTCCTCCTCTTCTTCTCTTATCCTTTTTACTCCTTCTTCTGAAAAGCCACAGCGTTGAGCACATTTCCGAGTTGATGGAATTAGTAAGTGGTTGGAGACCCCTCTAGAGAACCCTTGCTTTCACACGGACTGAGGCAGTAGCAAAAGTGGCAAGTCCACTCCATGTTGACATTCAAACGACCAGAAATTGAGTGTTACACCTTCGATGGGATCTACAGAAGTGCCCCCACTTACGGTGGCACATGATATATAGCACGTAAAAACAGCAGGACCATCATTTCTCATCTCATCTCCCACACACTTGTTTGTTAACTGCTCTCTTGTAAGACTGAGCCTACGTAGATGCAGCGGGGGTCTTTTTTACTCATTTCACCTATCTTTAGTCATATGAGTGAATACGGCTTTAACGAAAATCCTTCTTACCCATTCCCCTACGCCCATGTACCCGTCTGCAGAGCCGCAGAGGGTTCGAGGGCTTTCCCTCCGGAAGGGCACTCTCATCCGGCTAGTTGATGGCAGTGAGGGGAAGAAGTGGTGGGTGAAGCCAGGATGGAAAGAAAGGAAGCAGAAAACTCTTGATTTGTTGCAGCCTGGCTTCACAATTTTACAGGAAACGAGTCAACCATACTGCTCAAATCTGCTCTGTCCCTTCCTCCTCATCCTGTAGAAGTGAATAGTCCACGTGGGGTGATGTTAAAGCATTTGAATGTCTACTGACCGCCCTTCAAGTGGGTTGCTTATGTGACGATTAGAGAAATAAATTTTTCATGGGCCCAAATAATGCCAATCAAGTCCATATCAACCTGTCGGTTGTAGCGACTAGAGGTTACTTAGTTGCTTCTCATGCTGATAGCAGCAACAGTGAAGTTTGTTTGCCATCTTGCGGAGCCCAAGGCTGTCTGTGTGTGTCTGTGAGTGTGCTACACACTTTGGAGTGCTCCTAATTGATTGGCTGAGCGGTGGTACCACTTGCAGAATCACAGACAATGTGCTTTAATGGAGCCTTTTACTGGCGAAGTTTCCACGTCAGCATATATGGGCTGGCGATTTCCGCCTTTTAAGAGCGAGTTCCATGAGCATTAACACCGAAGCAGGTCCTTGGGTCATCATTTGAGAGCCAAGCAGGCCTTTTTTCTATTTTTCAGAAAATCTGGAATGTCACTGTTGCGATCAAAAGGTTCTGCCACGTACTAGCCAACGTAGAATGAAGTGACCGTGTGATGAACACCCATTTATCATCACTCATTCTGCATGTCTCATAGCACATGATGAACTTTAGCAGCAAGCCTTACTCCTTAAGTAATTAATTTTCTCTGATTTAATGTGCTTTCCAAAGCCTTCATGCCTGCCTGACTCATCAAACCAGTTCGTCACATATATGTGACACAAATACCTGGACCCATCTGATTCAGTAAGAAAGAGGACAAAAAGTAGTGGTGAGCGTTATCACTTCTATGAGATAAAGGGATCCGAATTTTCATTTTGACTCGGAGTTTCTTGCTAAGAAGTCGCCTAAATTGCCAGTCGGTTTGTCCACTTCACCCGACTCCCATTTGCGTCAACAATGTCTTCAGCGGCAAAAATCCACAAAAAAGCGCTTTCCATAATAATTGTGGCAACAAATCAAATTAATTAACAGGTCTTATCATTGCACTTCTTGCATCTATAAGAGGCGGTCGGAATACTACTGAAATGGCAATTTTTTCAAGTAAGTAACTTACATCTCCTGTTCTTTGTAGCTGCGACCCCAGTCGCTAAATGAGAGGTTGGAGACAGATTCCGACTCTGAGGTAAGTTTCCTCTAATATCACCGATAATTGTCTTCCAAGAGCTCTAGTGTCGACAACACGGGGGATTCGCAATCAGACGACATTCCAATTCTGAGTGAGTTTTGCGCTGGCGCCTGTACCACACTACCAGTTAAGTTAGTAAAATTACTATTTCTTCTTGCATCTTTGGCACAGATGAGTCAAAAATGCACGTTCCAGACATGAAAGATGTGGTTTTGAAGAATCCAGAGCCGGTGGCGGGTAGAAGAACAGTCCTTCCTGCTCGGCAACCGAATTCTCCAGCTTTTAGTTTACTGGCACTTTTACGAAGGTAATTAGGACATGGCTGCTACTCGCAATGGTTGACAAGATTAGCTGCATGTGTTGATTATTAGTCTGTGACATCAGGCAGCGCAAGTTTCCGCAAAAAATTGGCTTTTTCGGTGTTTTGGTTGGAGGCTAATTATGTCATTTTGGCTTTTTTTTGGCAGCGCTGAACAGCAGCCCCAAAATCCAGGTATCAAACGCGTTAGTGTCATGAGTAGCTGCTTTAGTTAAACATTTCCTTACCACGCTACTTCCAGGTTTTGTAAGTAGCATATGCTTGCACTAAATGGTGTTAATCTGATTTAAGATGTTTGCTGCATAGAAATTCGTCAAAATTTTATCCTTTACCCTACAAAGTAAGATCCTCCTTTATGATACTTAAGTTTAGCTGCTTTAAAGGCAGAAAAATGTACTTAAAATCCGCTACTTGTTGATGCCCCTTTGCTGGATATAGTGCTACTTATTTCTAGCATCAGTAGCATTGAGCAGTAAGTACCGATTTAAATTAATTTTAGCTACATTGGACGCGACTTGACAAAATTGCGGCTGCCTGCCATTCTGAATGAACCGCTGAGCGTCCTTCAGGTTAGTGGCTCTTCCACTGCCTTCTGTCCTGCTGTAGGTGAAGGCCAAAGTGCGGATAACTTCTTAAGCACATTCCTGCAAATTTAACCATCTGCCTCCTGTGATTCTTAAGCATGATATACAGCCTATCACTTCTGTCGGGCAAGCCTCGTGATCTCAAGGGGCTCTCAACTACACTCCACCATCCCTTGATGGATTCGGGGCTCTAAAAGTCCTCACATTTTAGGTAGGAACTCAAAAAAAGTACTTTAAAGTCCAGAAACTGAGACGATACTCACGAATTAAAGAGCAGGGATAATAGCTTGATCTGATGGAGGGTGGAGTCGTGAATGGTGCCACTAAAGGAGTCCAGTTGGTCTTAATCCTCGCCTTGCGTTGATTTAGAACCTGTGTGAAGAAATGGAATACAGTCAGTTGCTGGACGCGGCAGCGGACATTAAGGATCGAATTCACAGAATGGTAAGTTGACTTAATAGCTAGTTAGCGAGAGATTTTCTCCTCTCCCTGACCACTCGCCTCCACTTTTCAGCTCTACGTGGCCTCCTTCGCCATATCTGGCTACGCATACACGGCTGGTCGAACAGCCACGAAGTCGTTCACACCACTTCTGGGCGAGACATTTGAATGCATTCGACCGGAAAAACAGTGGCGGTTCATGGCTGAACAGGTAGGTCATAATAGGACTTGGAGGTAGTCAACTTCGAAGTGATGGAGCCTCTTCTCTAATGTGACTGCCTTTCCGGTGCCTTTAGGTGTGCAGCTCTCCGCCCGTTGCGGCAGTCCACTGCGAATCCAAATTGTGGACATACGATCAGGAATACGGCATCAGGTACAAATTCTGGGGCAAAACTCTTGAGCTCACTCCTACAGGCGGGTGTCAACTCTACTTTCCCCGGTAAGGTCCTGCATATGAAGTCGGTTTTGATTGGTGCTGGTGCTGGAAATGGGCCAGATTAATATCATTTTCGCCCTTCTTGAAGATGGCGAGAGACATACACGTGGAACAAGGTCACGACTTCGGTTACCAACCTGGTGTCACCCACAGGTCGTACGTTGGACCACGCCGGGGACATGATTGTGGAGTGCTCGAATGGAGTGACCGGCAGCATTCACTTCAGCAAGGTGGGTTTACAACCCACATCTAAGTTTCCAATGACTTTCAACTTATTCTGTGGCTTACAAAAATTTTGGGTAGAAATCCCCCCATCCGCTCCTTCCAGCAATGTGTAGGCACCTGGAAATCAAGTTGGAGACTGAAAGACTATGCTAGAGCAGTTGATGTTCACCTCACTCAGGTGTCCAGCGCCTACCATGTAGCTTCGCCATGAGATCTTTACTGATCTGCAGCCATTTTTGAGCCTCCTTCGTTATTCCGTCTTCTAATCGCTGGCCGAAGGAGTCTACAATCTTTTAAACCAGTAGATCAGGAGGTCGGAGGTGTTTCACGCCTCCATTCACAGCCATCAATGTGTCATAAATGCATAAACTGTCACGCAAAGCATGACATTTTGCACCAAAAATAATTTGAACCCCCTTTTGATGAGAAGGGCCATCTTCTCGTCTCACACTCAAGATTCCAATCGCTTTGTGCTTCAGTATTCTGTCTGTAAGTAAGAAATGGTGTTAATGTCACCAGAAAAATCAACTTTTGACTTGTTCACTATGTCACGTGTGCATCGAGTCCACTTGTCAAAGCATCATGCGATTTTAGCGCGAGAGAGAAGTCAGGTGACCCCATTGAGATTTTTGTGAAATGTTCCTCACGCCAAGGAAGAAGAATCCACAGGTTGTGTTTTTGATTGCTGTGCGAATTCGAGCTTTGGCAATGCAACTCTAAAAATAAGCGGCTTAGGTCTACTCCATTTCGGGAGTCGGGCGCATAAAAAAAGACGGACTCTCGCACGGCATTGGAGCGTAACCTATGTGTCCTAAATAAGGTTTTGTAAAACTAAAAATAGCGCAACTTGATTCATAAAACATTCATTTTATTGAACTACAACCCATCACTGTAAAACCCAAAGCCTAGAGCTTAGCCTTTGGCGATATTTTCTCTGAAATGCACCCATACCCAAAAGTTTTAAGCCTAATTTGCAACAGCTTAATTTTTTTGCCTTCTTCTACTTCACGAGATCTATGATGAGTTAATAGCCTAGGAGTCAGGCAACCATAGAAACGCGACCACTAAAACGAAACTTGACGACTTATGTTTCTTTTGGTCCTCAGGCTTGCAAGCAAACATAAGACGAATCTTTAAAAATTTTTTTTGTCCAGCTGTTTTAAGCATAATTTGTATTGTATTATCGTAACACTAGCGTGGCATTCCGTGGGGACAGGTAAGCTGCAAAAACTTAAAGGTAATAAAAGAATTAAACCGCAGACCTCTTACGAAATAGCCATCTTCCATTTTTGTGACTGTAGCGTCCCGAGGCTCCCTTTAAGGTAAAAGAAGGCGCAGTACTAGGGCAGAATATATATATTCCGGAAAGAGAGGCCTTGGGGGCTGTTGGCCCGGCCCGGAGACCGACCAACTGGCTAGAACAAGATGGCCACCCAAGTGACCTAAACCGGTAGTTCGAACAAACCAAGTATTACATAGCCCCTCTCTTCTTTCGAGCGTCGTCCCCGACGCTCCCCTTCGTCCGCCTCCCGTGTCAGCCATCACAACGTAATCAGTGCTGCGAGAAGCACCCACGAGCTAACCGTCCCAGTCGTCGAGGTTCGAACGCATGTGTTCCTGTAGTGCCATCAATTCCGCGTAGCACTCAGTGCAGCAAATGCGCGCCTCTTGGCCCTCCTCTGGGCTTGGAGTCCACGGCTAGTGTCGCTTCAGTTGTTAATAGCTTCCCTGTCGAACACGAGGGCGAGGGAGATGTCGAAGATGAACGTCGATCTCAACCCTTCTGTTACGAGATACCAAAGGTTCTCCCCTCCGTAGCACATGCACTTCTTTCACAACGCCGACGTTTGCCAGAAGCGGCATGGAGCAGGATAAAATCCATCAAAGTCGGGTCCGCTTTCCGCTGCCACCAATGTAGCGTCCCGAGGCTCCCCTTAAGGTAAAAGAAGGCGCAGTACTAGGGCAGAATATATATATTCCGGGAACAGAGGGCTTGGGGCCTGTTGGCACGGCCCGGAGGCCGACCAACCGGCTAGAACAAGATGGCCACCCAAGTGACCTAAACCGGTAGTTCGAACAAACAAAGTATTACAGTGACCATTAAAGCTCAAGCGATTATAAAAGGTAATTAATAATTGACTTATGGAAGAGCTAAGAAATCTATTGTTATTAATTTACACTTCACGATAAGTCCAGTCACAAGCTACTATGTCCAATAATTGCGTGATAAGCTGCATTCTTCCTTCATGTCGGTACCCTTTTTAGTTCAAAGTTCTTCTTTATGTTTATATTAATAGATAATAGTTAAGACTGCTTGTTATTAACAGGTGAATAACTTCATTGTTCTGTGATCTTCGAGAATTTCCTAGTCGTTGAGAAGATCTAAGCGTGCATAAATATGATTTATGAGGGGTCCTGCTGAACAGAGGTGTAACCTGCGAAATCGTCACTAGTGAGTATTGGGAGTATATTTTGTCATTTTTCATTGCAGTCCTAAATTTGAAAAGCAAAAAAACAGCCTTCAAGCTTGCTACGCTCAATATGTATACCAGTTGAGGATGACCTTGTCAGTACATCAAAAATTTAGCATTTTCTTTTTATTATTAGTCCGATGCTCGTCGCCAAGAGACCTATCGAATTGTCTACGGCACCATTAAGCCTCCGCTTGGATCTTCGGAGCCGCAGCGCATTATTTATGGACGATGGGACAAGATTCTAATTTCGAGAGACGAGAACAACGAGGACCGTTGCATTTGGAGGGCCAGTAAGTCAACACCCCCTGCCTAAGCCAGATTATTCATTGCCTCCTACTCATGCAATGCAGTATTATCCTAAAAGCATGTGCTTCACGGTAATAAAGGCAAAAATAGAGCTTTATTTACACCCCAAGCGATCATAGTCTCGTTGATTGAGATTTACGCTGCTCAATCTTTAATTTATGACCTGTGTTAAGTCCAGCTCATCAAAGGTGATTGAAAGCTAACCTCCTGCAAAGGTTTTTTTGCCTCACAAGGCTGTTTTTAAATCAACAGACTCCCTTCTACCAAACTCGCAATGCTACTACGGCTTCACGCAGTTCGCCATCGAACTCAACGAGCCTCCACCACCTGATGCGGTTCCCTCCGGCCATCTGCCAATTACTGATACGCGCCTACGACCAGACATCCGCCTTTTGGAGCTGGGTCGAGTTGAAGACACGGAAGCGGAAAATAAGCGTCTAGAAGACGATCAGCGACGTCGAATAAAGCTCTACGGTACACGAGATATTGATGGAAACACTGTGTGGAAACCTTTTTGGTTCAGGTAAGACCTTCCTGTTGCCTCTTTTATTAGCAGTCAACCTCCATGAAGCAATGGAATCGTTGTTTTCCATTCTTTCCGTTGCAGTCAAAAATTAAAGCCCATCCTCGTAAATAAGCGTGGCTCCTCGTATGATTTCAATCCATCCTACTGGCGTTGTCGTGAATCGGGTGGATTTAAGGACCTAAAACTCCCCATTCTGTGGTAAAAAAATGAAGAAGTCGTACCTGCCTGTCCCTCTATCACCACCTTCATTATTATTCACCATTTAAGCCTTGCTTTCACCCTTGCGGCATCATTATTGTCCTGACACAGCGACCCAACTTTTTTAAACGATGAGCAGATTTTGGCGCATTTTGTACAATGTCTTCGAGGGTGTCTTCCTTTTTAAAATTAGTTAATGACGCTTGTTAATTACAGCAAAAATAAATAGCGCATGGGTAGGCTGATGCGCATCAACTATATGACATTCCAAGTGTTCGCTGATGTCTTTATGCGCCACGTTATCCACTGGCATGTGGAAGGGGCGAGAGGTTGCCTGAGTAGTTGAAGGCAAAATTAGCCGCCAAAGACTGTGGAGGCGTTTGTTGACAATCGAGTTTTTATGTGTTGTGACTAATAAGTCATCGAATTCCTATGCAACTGAGGCAATGCTTGATTGCTGCATCATTGATCTCACCAGTAAAATGCCCTCATTCTGAAGTTTCGTACGATTTTAGAATCGGTTTCTGGCGAGCGTTGCTACACCAGCCCAAAAGTTGATTAGTGAAAAAGAGTAGGGAACTTGCCACAGTCCGCTTGCTTACACTGTCAACAACTTTGTGCAGGTATGGTTGGGGAACTTCGAAACAAAACCTATCTAGGTGGTTGTAGCTTTAGTTACTAATGACTTCTTTGCGGAATACGGGACTGAGGCAGATGCAAAAGGTAGACGTCATTCTCATCCCCCTGTCAGAGGACGTCAGTGGTTCTCCCATCCATAGCACGTGCACGACTTCGGCGCAGTTAAAGTTTGTCACAAACGTTTGGGATCTACTCATTAAGGCCACTGAATTTAGGATTGCTCTACGCTCCCGAGGCTTCTATGAAGGCAAAGGAAGGCGTAATACTTGAGCTGAATATATCTATCCAGCAAAGAGAAAGGGCTTGGGGCTGCTGGCATGGCCCAGAGGCCAGAAGATCTGGCACAGACAATGCAGCTAAAAATGGTTAAAAAAGAGAATTAATACAACAGTCCACCTGATTCCAAAAAAAAACCTGTACAAAATCCCGTTTTGTTCATAACGGCAACGCATCCAAAGAATTAAAAATGCTGCACAAAACTTTTATTCGCTATCTTGCAACCGCAAACCAAAAAATTGAATTTTTATTTATATTTTTAAAATTGCTTAGATTTAGTTTTGCGAAACACAATAAACTGCGATTCAGGTCTAGTTTGGTCGATTAAAGCCCAATTAAGCCTGACCTATAGGCGTAGCGTATGACTTGCTCCTTACCCTTATAGCCCAAGTTAGCATTAATA
This sequence comes from Taenia saginata, assembly GCA_001693075.2. NCBI lineage: Eukaryota > Metazoa > Platyhelminthes > Cestoda > Cyclophyllidea > Taeniidae > Taenia > Taenia saginata. The sequence goes on from LWMK02000176.1 coordinate 80,786, forward strand.
GATGGCTGGAGCGCTGACGCTTTTTGTACCTTGCAGTAAGTCTTCGCCCGTTTATTTGTCGATTTTAATACTGCATTTCGCTTAAGCCAAGTAGACTGGACCTCATTACAGACAATGAATGCGTGTTTATGCTATTTAGCAACCGATTTATCCATGCTTTGTGGTGGGTATTCGCGCGCTTATCAACTGGTATCACATTTCCCTCTTTACTTTGCTACTTATTAATCGAGCATGTGATTTTGTGCTTAGGTCGTGGCTTGCGTTATGGAACTCTGTTAACACAGATCATTCGACCAGTGGTAGGTTGTTTCTTTACCTCCCATACTTTTCATAATCGTTCCCCATCCATAGAGCGGTGCTGCAGCTCCTCTCAAGGATGAAGATCGCATTTTTAGCAATCTCTATGGCAGACATGACTGGCATCTTAAGGGCGCAATGCAAAGGGTACACTGTTGCCCTATTATAGCTTACCGTATCCACTACTAGGGTCATTGGTACAAGACTAAGGAGATCATTTTGAAGGGTCAAGACTGGATTATTGAAGAGATTAAAAAGTCGGGTCTTCGTGGTCGTGGTGGTGCCGGATTTCCAACTGGTGTTAAGTGGAGTTTCATGCGTAAACCCAGTGATGGCCGGTTTGTCTCCTTTACCCCGCTTATATTTCCACTCTAGTCCTCGCTATTTGGTTGTTAACGGTGATGAAGGAGAGCCGGGTACCTGTAAAGACCGCGAAATTATTCGTCATGATCCACACTCCCTCATTGAAGGCTGTTTGGTAGGTGGAGTCGGCAACGGAGCTCAAGCAGCGTATATCTACATTCGTGGTGAATTTTACAATGAAGCCTGTATCCTTCAAGAAGCAATTAACGAGGCTTATGACGCTGGATTGATTGGAAAAAACTCTTGCGGTTCGGGTTATCCTTTCGACGTCTACATCCATCGTGGTGGTGGCGCATACATCTGCGGTGAGGAAACCGCCCTTATTGAATCCATTGAGGGCAAGCAGGGCAAACCTCGTCTGAAGCCACCTTTTCCCGCCGATGTGGGCCTTTTTGGTTGTCCCACGACAGTAAACAACGTCGAGACAGTGGCTTCCGCGCCCACTATCTGCCGAAGAGGTGGCGAGTGGTTCGCGTCGTTTGGACGGGAGAGGAATCATGGAACTAAGCTCTTCAATATCTCTGGTGGGTTAGCCTTTCGCTGAGATTCTGTCATTTGATTTAAAGTGGACACTGTGCATTGTCATAGTGTTGATGCTTCTCTAGGTCATGTGAACAATCCGTGCACGGTGGAGGAGAGCATGTCTATTCCTCTTAAGGATTTGATTGAGCGTCACGCGGGTGGTGTGCGAGGGGGCTGGGACAATCTTTTGGCGGTCATTCCCGGTGGCAGTTCCACACCGGTTCTTCCCAAGAGGTGAGTTCTGTACATGACGTCCGAAGGCAATTTTCCCATTGTCCATTGAACAAGCAAGTTTTCTTCTTTGCTGAGACGACATAAAATGGTTCGGATCTTATTGTTCAATGGCTTTAATGCCTCATTGGCATTCGAGGAGGTCGGTTTCTAGGCGCCTGAATAACATTTCGGTGTTCTGACAGGTCTCTTTCGGATCTTAAGTGACGGTGATATCCTAGAAGAGTGATAGGAGTGTTTTTAGTAAATCAGTACTCTAAAGTATCCAAGTAAAAGATAAATCAGATTTCATGTAATGAAACTGATTTTGTGTATTCTACGCGCTGTTCTGATCGTTTGTTTATTTTACCATCCCCCACTGAAATAATGCCCGAAAAGCAACCCTACGCATAAATATTTCTCAGTACCGCTGAATCGGTCCAACATTTCGACACCCAAGATGTACCCTTCCTTTAGATCGAGTCGACTATAGGGGGGAGAATATTGTCTCCTAGTGGAAGTCCTAATTAAACTTCTGGCGCCTTGTTAAACAACATTGGCATCTACTCTTGCAAAGCCTTAGCAAGAGTCCTAGTCTGTATGGAATCGAGTAGACTTGAACGCTCTTTTTGGTTTCAGCATTTGCGAAACAGTGCTGATGGACTTTGACGCTTTGGCCGAGGTGCAATCGGGCCTGGGCACTGCGGCCGTCGTGGTGATGGATAAGTCGGCGGACATTATCCGCTGCATTGCGCGTCTCAGTGAGTTCTACAAGCACGAATCCTGCGGTCAGTGCACGCCGTGTCGCGAGGGCTGCACGTGGATGTGGAAGGTTATGCAACGCTTCCGTAAGTGCATTCTACTTATGAGCCCCCTAAGTAGTATGCTGGTTTGGGCTTCTTGACTGTCAATTGAGAGCTGCGTGATTGCTATACCGATGTGTAGCTCTCTCTTCATCTTCTCATTCCCCTCCATCCGATTCGACGCAATCATCGGTGTGCCTGTCTATCCCCCCACCTACGCATTCCGTATCTGGCTCTCCATGTTTGTATCCACGCATCTATCAGTTCTAGAAGCTTCATAAGGCTAAAGTAATTGAAAGGCATTCACCGGAGTCTGTTTACCCCCTTACTCGCTCCTTCGTTTACTCCTTCACCCAGTTTTGCCGGCATATCCATAAAACTTCAATCATGCATATCACCTCATCCATTCATCAACCGCCTTCCTTGTGCTCCACCCATTGGGCTGAGACCAACAAAGGTCACATACCATTTGAAATATGAAGTTTCGCAGATAGACTTATTGGTTGCCACATATCGGATTGTAAGGTTTTCTTCTCACATCATCTCCTTTTCTTCCCCACTTTTTTTTGCCCACACAGAAACGGGCAACGCGAAGGAGGAGGAGATTGCGTTCCTCAACGAGATCTCCAAACAAATCGAGGGTCACACCATCTGCGCCTTTGGCGAGGGTGCCTCTTGGCCCGTCCAGGTGAGACTGGGTTGCTTTGCTCTTGTGAGAGCCTGTCCGTAGCTATAATGGTGGGGTAGGAAAAGAGTTTGCGAGGTGTTTGAGTGTCATGCCCTTTGGTAAATCAGTCGGGAAGGCTGCTAGAGCATGTGAGTCAAATGGCGGTAAGCCGCCACTGATGGGTCTGGAAGCCGTGCAGCACCTCTTGATCACGTAACCATTGTTACGAGCGGTGCTGAAGTCAATCTGTGACCTTTGAATTCTGCCAGATAAAAAGGAGTGGGAGTTGTAGCCTCTTTCTACGCAGTCCCTTCTCTACTTTGGTGTGAATTTGTCAGCAAAGCTAGGCCATCTAAGGACAACCTGTTCCACTTCGTCATCGGTGGTGCATAGGTCAGTTTTGCTGGCAAAGTGGATTCTTGTTTTTGGATGTGGTCACGCATTTCTTGTGGTGTGTGCCAGGGCAAGAACTGAAGCCAAAGCACCAGAAGCGTTGGAACGTCTTTGGACTGCCTACACCGTCCAGTCGGGTTTTCGCCTCTAAGGCTAGACGTTCCACGACCGTAGGAACGAAGCTGGAAGTCTTCCATGGACAGAGTGATTTCGTTGGCACTGGACACTGCTGATCCAAATGCTTGTACCGTTGTCTTATCGGTGTGGCGCACTGACTCATCCTCGCTTCCTCTTCTCCCCCTTCCACAGGGTCTCATCCGTCACTTCACGCCGGAGATCAAGCGTCGGATTGCCGAGCACTGGGCGAAGAGAGCGCAGGCCGCAACTGGCTAGTGCCACTGGATGCCTGTGGTCGAGCGTCGCCTTTCAGTTCATCATCTTGCACGATACTGTTGCCTCCACTCAGCCCTGTAGATTGTCTCCTTTAATACTTCTTGTTTCCTTTGTGTAAATTAGGTAATCAAAGTTGCCCTTTTTGCTCATTGCGTGGACTTTTGTTCTGCTGCTACCGTGGAGATGTGTCTTGGTGTGACGGTTAACTCCCTGGCGACTCAAGTCTGCAATGCTGTTCGGTGTCCCCCTGCTTTCCAACGTTTGAGTGGGTACCGCGACACCGCCAACGTGAGGGTAATGATTAGTCGCCTTGTTGGTGTTGAAGTCATCTGCTACCGCTTGAATGCGTGGATCTTGAAGGAATTGGTGTGGAACGGCTGATTGCCGACGCCTGCCACTTCTTACTTGATTGGTTGTCACTTAAGAGGAAGACGATCATGGCGCTCTAGTTTTGCTTTACCCAAGCACAGGCAAGCTGTTTTCTACACGATTCGGTTCAACTAGAGGTTATCAATTGGTGGACTATGGGAGAGCGTCACGTATTTGTGACGCAATGCCCAGCTATGTGAATGAGGGTGTTGCGCATTTAGGTGATTGAATTGACCCAATACCACTCAACAAGTGATGGAGTGTTTGTGTTCTGCGGCCCTAGAGGTCTAGGCTGAATTACTTGGCTGATTTGTTGAGACTAAATGGCCTTCAAGGTAGGCGGTGGGTGGGAACAGCGTTTTCCATGCTTTGGACGGGGTGACAGGTTATCGGCTGTCAAGGCGTGAAGAGGTGTGTGGTGCGGCTTCGCTAGAGCTTTTCAACCGCTCCCTTACCTCAGTGCTGAGAGTAGGCTCTGCATTTGGCACACCAGTTCTAGTCTTGAGGTCATGTCCGCGAAATGGTGGACTGACGTTGGGGTGAAAGAGGAGTCCGATGTGATGTGATGTCATCAATTTCACGAAGTAGACATTAGCAGTGATGTGACTGCATCAGCACCTGGGCGCACCTCATGAGGGTGACTCGACCTCTCCCCTTGACTACAATTTCCATACCATCTCCACTGCAGTCCAGCTTCATGTGAGGCTCCAAAGGGTACGACCGCACTTCAAGATCTCTCTCTCTCTCTCCTTTGAACAGGAGCTGGCAGCCTTCCGCTCTCACTGTTGTCAGGCTTTGTCTGCTGACGGAGGGAAGACTCTGCTTCATCTCATTTCCTGCTGACCGCTAGCGAAGTGAGAACCTCTTTTGCAAACCACGAAGGCCAAGTTCGTCTCAACACCTCGAGTGGTCTGCGCAATGCTTTGTTTGTTTGAACTGCCAGTTTCGGTCAAGTAGGTGATCATGTTGTACTAGCCAACTGGCCGACCTCCGTGCCTTCATTTACCTCAAAGGAGGTCGCGGGACGCTGCATTATTGGCAGCGGAAAGCGGACCCGCCTTTGATGGATTTTCGTCCTGCTCCATGCCGCTTCTGGCAAACTTTGGCGGCGTAAAAGAAGTGCACGTGCTACAGATGGGAGAATCACTTACATCCCATAACGGAACGGCTAAGATCGACGTCCATCTTCGACACCTCCCTCACCCTCGTGTTCTTCGAGGAAGCTATTAACAACTGAAGCGACACCAGCCGTGAACTCCAAATCCAGTGAAACTGCCAAGAGGGATCAGCGACGTTTTGGTCAAACATCCTCCGTAAGCTATCTCTCTCTCTCTCTCTCTCTCTCTCTCTCTCTCTCTCTCTCTCTCTCTCTCTCTCTCTCTCTCTCTCTCTCTCTCTCTCTCTCTCTCTCTCTCTCTCTCTCTCTCTCTCTCTCTCTCTCTCTCTCTCTCTCTCTCTCTCTCTCTCTCTCTCTCTCTCTCTCTCTCTCTCTCTCTCTCTCTCTCTCTCTCTCTCTCTCTCTCTCTCTCTCTCTCTCTCTCTCTCTCTCTCTCTCTCTCTCTCTCTCTCTCTCTCTCTCTCTCTCTCTCTCTCTCTCTCTCTCTCTCTCTCTCTCTCTCTCTCTCTCTCTCTCTCTCTCTCTCTCTCTCTCTCTCTCTCTCTCTCTCTCTCTCTCTCTCTCTCTCTCTCTCTCTCTCTCTCTCTCTCTCTCTCTCTCTCTCTCTCTCTCTCTCTCTCTCTCTCTCTCTCTCTCTCTCTCTCTCTCTCTCTCTCTCTCTCTCTCTCTCTCTCTCTCTCTCTCTCTCTCTCTCTCTCTCTCTCTCTCTCTCTCTCTCTCTCTCTCTCTCTCTCTCTCTCTCTCTCTCTCNTGCCTTCAAGGAAGTCTCGGGACGCTGCATCAACAGACTTAGAAGAAGTAGTTTAGTTTTGAATACGAAAACGACTACTGAATACTTGCGAGGGATGTACGGTAATCAAAGTAATGCTAGAAAAACCTACAGATGCCTGTAAATTTCAGCAAAATTATTTTTGCTAAATTTGGTTCTTTAAAAACCCTAAAAATAAATGGATAACAGATACTTTGTTCAAAGGTGCCGTTAAGTCGAGGGGCCTCAGGGAGCGCAGATTAGTTGTCGAATTCCTCGTGAGGGGGCGGTGGTCTGAAGTATCCACGTCCGTGGTGTAGGTTCCCTTTCCTTCACTATTATCGATAGATGTTGCATTGGTGTTGTCTTCAGTGAAACTCTCCGCGGTCAAAGGCGATGTGAGGTTGGAAAAGTGACCCTAAGCTATCGAAATCAAATCTGGCGTCCATATTTGATGCTGGACAACAACTAATATTGTTCGCGTTCTCAACCAAAATACTTTCTGGTCTCGATTGACATGAACATCGACTTAAATCAGTGCCAGATGCCATAAATACTGCATACATTCTGCAGCGGTTCCTCCTATCGCTCCCAGAAAGGGTGAGCAAAGATGATGGGAACTGCGTGAAGATCTAACAACCCCTAATGGGAAGAATGTTCTGTGGTTTGCTATGGCGATACAAATCAGCAATCAAATTACCACAAATTGTGCTTTTTCGAGTCGAACCTGAAGGTTATGGTACACTTTCCTTTTCACACCTTGTTTGCTTCCTCGTGGCTTCCATCCAATTTTGCAAGTAGCAGGCAAGCCAGGTTGACGCCTCCCCATTATCCCACACCAACGATTCCTTGGAAGCCCTACCCATATCAAATGGAAGTGGCAGAAAGAAGCGGGTTGTGTACGGGTCAGGAGAGTGTGTTCTGGTCTCTCGTCTCTCTTTAGGAGTTGTGACGATTCCTACGTCGAGAGATTTGTGTTTCCTAACCGCTTCTCGTCTGCGAGGTGAATTCAAACGAACATTAATTGGCCGTGTCTAATTGCCTGCAGATTAATCAACTGCAAGCAGACTTGGTTGGTTTTCGTGGTCTACTCCTCCTGATTGACCTCCGTCTGTTAACGGTGGATTAAGGTTTCGGTGGCACCTACCCAATGTTATGCCTTCTGTAGTCGGTGGCGTACACTGTTGAGTTCTTTGCAACTGCCTCTGCATAATCCCTTGATTCGGGTCAGACTCATACCGACTCCTTTCTCTCTGACAGACGCTCTCGGAAGAAGGTATGTGGTAGATCGCTCTAACCCCGATAATCAAAAGAAGTGTGGCCTACAAGTTTACTACTGCTAACAACAGCCTTCATCACTCTCGTTCTTACACTCGTCTTCGTCATCCTCCACCGCCGCCATTCCTTCCAGGCTAGAAGGTTCAAGCGAAGAAGTTGGGTGAGTGAATCATTTTCTTTTCCTTGACATGCCTCACCTTCCACTATCTTTGGTAAATAAGAAATGGCCTCCCAGTATATGCTAACCAAGGGAAAAACTAGACTGCACTGAAAATAGGTGGTGACGAACTGCTTTTTGATTTATCTGTTCCCATTTCGAGGTGAAAGTCGCATGCCATCGTCATTCTGAGCATCCGTTCACAGTGGACCTCCTCTGGCACTTCATTCCACACACATTTATCCATCCTTAACCCCTCACAGTTATCACACATCAGTTTAGTGAGTGTCAGGAGTGTCAGCGTTGCTGTCTGATCGCCTCTCGGACATAGTAGCGTGGCTTGTGACGAGTCCATGTGCGTGAGTGAGTAGACCCTTGGTAGTTAGCGACCCTGTCGAAGCTACAATACCTGCCCGTGCGATCCTGCTCGTATTGACCTCTACCAAGCATTGCTAAAGGTATTGCCGTGGCAACATTAAAGGCTGTTTCCGTTTGCTTCTATGTCCTCCTACACCCACTGGAATCCGGTGTGAATAATGCGAAAGGGAGCAGGAAACTGTGAATCAAAGAGGGGGATGTAATCATGTGTAAGAGGTGTGATACTTCATTTCCTGCAGCATCTGTCGATTTGATCCAGTCCGAAGGGGTCTGTTCATTCGCCTTTGCCTCAGCGTTCCACTTCCGTCCTCCTCCTCAGCGAGAAAAGTGGCTACGAGGCACCAGCCACTCAGCGGCTGGGCTAGAGGTTGCCACAACTGCGAATGCTTCCCGTCTTGACTCGTCCACTTTCGGTGCTATAAACACTGCCGCACCCTCCTCCTTTTCCTCCTCGGAAGTCGTGGTAGGGAGGACAGCACTGGCTGGTCATTGACAGAGCGCGTTGACTGAAAGGAAATGCAGATTGCAATACCAAAGGCATTGGATGTATTTGCTCGTGTTATCTGTCAAGTTTTATTGATTCATCGATCAATGCTGTCGATTCAATTCCTAACTTCTCATTTGTGTGCGAATATGAGCTACAAGAGTGTGAGCGACTGTGGACATTTACGTGGCCTTTTCCTTTTGTTTTACCTTTTGGTAATGGCGGTGGATGTGGTGGTCGGCAACATCGTGCAGTTTATCAGTTGGCTGTGAACGTTGGCAGATCTTGCCGACCTGTGTGTCGAATGTAAGTGGTTCTCTGCCTCTGTCCGCGCAGATAGTAGTGAAGGAATGAAGGCCAGAGTGGTGGTTTGCCCTCCACCTCTGGANGATGTATTTGCTCGTGTTATCTGTCAAGTTTTATTGATTCATCGATCAATGCTGTCGATTCAATTCCTAACTTCTCATTTGTGTGCGAATATGAGCTACAAGAGTGTGAGCGACTGTGGACATTTACGTGGCCTTTTCCTTTTGTTTTACCTTTTGGTAATGGCGGTGGATGTGGTGGTCGGCAACATCGTGCAGTTTATCAGTTGGCTGTGAACGTTGGCAGATCTTGCCGACCTGTGTGTCGAATGTAAGTGGTTCTCTGCCTCTGTCCGCGCAGATAGTAGTGAAGGAATGAAGGCCAGAGTGGTGGTTTGCCCTCCACCTCTGGACATCGAGCGCAGTGTGGCTTGCAGACCGACTTTCCCCAACATTCGTTGCCATCGCCCTCTCCGTCACCGTCGTGTTCACCCTTGCCATCCACCGCCGTCATCAGTCCCCCCAGGCAAGAAAGCTNACCGCCGTCATCAGTCCCCCCAGGCAAGAAAGCTCAGCGGGGGCCTATGAGGCACAAGTCGTGCAGCAGCCAGGTCAAGAAATACGAACATCTGCACAAGGTCAGGACACTGCCCTCCGCTTCTGAGGCGGCTCGTTTTGACTGGATGCACTCTTGTTGCCAAGAGGCACGCTCGCCTTCTCTTCCTCCTCCTCCTCCTCCTCCATCCTCCTCCTCCTCCTCCTCCATGGAAGTTGTGGAAGGGAAAACAACACAGACGCGAAGCTGGCAAATAAGGGCTGATTGGAGGGAAATTCCACCTGAGTGAGAGAAGTCGCATCAGTCCTGCGAGCTCCGACGCTGAAGACACCGCGTGCACGCACTGAAAAGCGCGCTCTTTGTCGTCAGTTGTCAAGGCTTATCGATTAGTCGAATGATGCTGTCGCTGCAATTTGAAATTTGTCAATTGTGCGCGAATATGAGCGATCTGAGTGTGAACAGTCGTGAAGGCTTTTGTGGCCTGTTTCTCTTGTTTTACCTCTTTGTAATGTTGATGGATGCAATGGTGGATAACAATGTGAAGTTTTTCTGCCTTCTATGGTCGATGGCAGAAGTCGTCAATCTGCTTGCAAATTGCAACCGTATCTCCACCTCTGACCACACAGGCGATGGCGATGGGATGAAGGACAGGGTGGTGGTTTGCGCACCACCTTTGATCGTCGACTGCAGTATCGCTTGCAAAATGTCTTCTGCCAAAATTCCTCGCCGTCGTCGTCGTCGTCGTCGCCATTACCTTCATCAATTCTCGCAGGCTAGGGAACTCGCCCGAGGTGTTCAGGTGAGTGAAACCTTTTATTTACCTCCAATTGGCTTGTCCCCAATGAGTGACCGGTGGTTTGGTGCATTCCTTTGCTGTAGTCAAGGCACGAGGCCTTTCACCATGTCAATTGCCACTGCGGCCGCTGTTGCTTTCGCACTGGATGTGAAGCAACCACCTCGCAGTCTGATCCTCGATTGCGGAGGGATGCATCCCTTACCTACTTTCGTATTGGTCCCCACCTCCGAAGGAGAGTGAATGCCCCACGGAGTAATTTTTGATCACCCTTCCATATCCTCGTCCCCCTGCACACACATTTTGAGCACCATAGTGATTGACTGTCTTGGCACCATGGATAAATTCTGCTCCCTGAGGTATTTGTTCGGAAGTGACGCCTCTGCTGGCAAGACATCCGACATTTTGTCCATCGCATTTCCTTCCCCACCTATCACTCCTTCCTTTCCCCCTTCTCTAGTAGTTTTCCAACCTTCGCTTGTTGAATGTTTTAGAATGAAGATAAGTATTGTTGTCTGTTCATTTCTTGGACATTGTGACTTCACCTCAGGTGGGCACGTGTGGACGAGCAGGACTTGCTAGCTCAGAGTTCAGGGTGGCAGTGATAGCCCAGTGCAGTCTGAACGAAGTTGACCGTGGCATTGGACAGCGGAGATAGCAGATGAGTTCATGTGGCGGCTGTTCCTGCAAACCCTCGAGGAGGATAGAATAATCCAGCTTAAACTTTCGTCCTCTTTCGGACTTTGTCCCCTCTCCCTCTGCCACATCCACAGAAGAAGAGGACAACGATAGCCTTCTCTCCAAACCAGCCATTGTAGTAGACGGTGTTATTCGTGACCGTGACAACACGCCTTTGCGACCACCATCATCATCATCAGCAGCAGCAGCAACAGCAGCAGCAGCACGTCTATTCTGCAGGAAGGTGGGGGCGACGGGCAGGAGTCGCTACCGTCATCGCCCTCCTCCTCACCGCCGCGTTCATCTCCGCCATCCATTACCGTCATCACGTCCTCCAGACTGGAAGGCTCAACTTAAGAAGTCAGGTGAGTGGACCGTTTGCCTTACTTTGTCTTGTCTCTAGTCCATTACCAGTACCCTACTAAAGGCATTCTTATTTGCAGGCTTGCTGAACTCCTCTGTGAGTCATTTGGCTTCGCTTTTGAAGCGGAGGTCCCTGTGAGCAAGTGTCTCCACTACAACCACCATCAACTGTGAGAATTGTCTCCGGCACCGCTAAAGTATCTTCGTGCTGAACACCTCGGTGACCGGCCAGTTCATGGAGATCGCCCGATGCTCCTACTTGTAGATATTCGCGTGCCCAGAACTCATGCCTCTCTGAACGAGGCCTCGTCCGTCACGTCCATTCATCCATTTGTTTAACCCTCCTCCATCCTCTTCCTTTCTTGCAGGTTTCCCCTCTCACCTTGTTGGCGGTGCTAGCATATAAGTATTGTTGTCTTTTCGCCTCCCTAATGTTGATTTCGAAGGGTTCACGTGGATGTGTGGGTTCTTTGGGTTTGGCGACTCTGAGAGAAGTGCAATGGCTGATAACGTGAAACTTCTTCCGTTGGTTAATCACGAATCGGTACAGATGTTGCCATCAGGTCACTGGGAGTAGACTTGGACAATTTCTGTCCCACCAGCATTCCCAGACGAAGGATCTGAAGTCAGGCACACAACGCGTTGAAGTGTGACAATAGCAGTTCGTTGGGCACCAGAAACGGGTATTTTTGAAAAATGCCCTGATAATGCTTCGTCAAATGCATGGTACATCGCTCGAAATTAGGCGACCGACAGCAGTCGTGTAGTAATCGAGGGACAACGAATGGGACGCGAAAATTTACAACAAGTCGAAGGGTGCTTCTGTCCTCTCGTAGTTAATTTAATCGCGAGAGTTATACATGTTGTCAGTTACACAAGGCCTTTGATAAAAAACACCTCCAGATTTCTAGGCACGCAATGGAAAGCTTAGTAAGCCCCAGGTTATCAAGAATGAACTCCACCGACTTCCCAAAAGTTTTGTTTGGCAATTGCTGTGCCCCTTATGAAATACTATTGAGTTCAAAAGTGTGTTTCACTACAAACTCAGCAATTAAACATTGAGGAGCTGTAGAAAAGGTGGTGTATAGCTAAACAACACAAAGCCTGTTGAGTTTTCTGTCAAAGTAAGTTGCGTTTTTTCCTTCGGTGTAAAAGTCAACGGAATTACTGCGATTTAACAGGTTAATTGCAAGTGTGATAACCCTACAGTATCCAGTGTGGTTACACATTAAATAATAAGTTTTTTAAGTAGTGCTATTACACAGTGCAAAATCCATTTCTATTTCCCTTATATAAATGCCACTGTGTTTCTTTAAGAAATAATGGCCAAAGGCTTGGAACGAATGTGTCGTATATTTGAAGCACTGCTCAAGCAATTCATGACTAAAGTAGCGTTTTCTTAAAATTTGTATTTTACCTGATGTGTTGCATTAATAAACTTCTAGTGAATGCCTGAACAACATGAGTAGTTTAAACAAGTAGATTTCTTGTGGTTTGGGTGCGTGATCCTATTGGGACACACCCTTTGCGAAGTGTGCACACCATAACACTTAATGAGGAGACGAGGTCAATTTGATTCTTCATGTCCTCTGACCTGAATTCTGCAGCTGGGATTGGAGTGCGTTTTACAGTTACAAATTCTGAAGATGAAGATGCCAACTGCAGTAGTGAAGTGCCTAATCGAGGCGGAGCATCCGCACGAGGGAGAGCGTTCGCAAACTTTTTCGAAGAATTCGAGAAAGAATCGGACGGAATGTCTCAAGCCTCCCAAGTGAGTAAAGGTTGGCAACAGGCTATGCGAGACTCCTTCGATCAGGATAGCAATCGCGTAGCCTACGACCCCGTTGAATTTTATAACCAACACAATTTTACGGATTCCTACCTGCATGATGCGGACCCAGATTTGGTGTACATGGACCGATATGGTGGGCTGTCGCAATCGGTTGTCCCTCAGTCTTTTTACTCTGAGGTGAGCACACCTCTTGTATTCTGCCTTCTCCTGCGTGCATTTCTTTCCTTCTTAATGCATAATGGTAATTCCAATTGCTAGAATCCATTTATGCCCATGAATTCACTTGCCATTGGTGGGATTTTCTGTTTCGTTCGTCTTTTTACTGCTACCTTTAAGCACATGTTTTGAGCTGATGAATGATGATCCAACTGATAAAGTGATGTTTGAACATGTTTTGAGATTGTTTCAAGACTACTTCATGGTCGGCATCGCTAGAATTTTGGGTGTCAATTAGCTCCGTACTCTCTGTCTTTTCTTGTGGAGTTTGTTTTCTCTCTGTACAAGTTTTGCAGCACGTTCCTGCTTCAATTTTGCCCACTAACTGACCTTAAAATCTACGGATTCTTCAATCTGATTACTTGAAGTGAATATAACCTTGATGCAATTAATGCTCTATATTCTGGCTTCGTTTCTTGCTAATTATGAGGAGGGGGAATTGCTCAACCCTGTCCTACGATTGACCTCGGAAAATGAAGTAGAGAATGAACACTTGCGTTCTTACGTGGCAAATTAAATGGGTTAATCCCGCTCACAGGGTCTTTGTCATTTTCTTTTGCAAGTAGCGATCTTTTATTCTGGAAAGATAGACCGAAGTACAGGTTTTTTTAACGTTTACACCGCTACTATTGTGTATCCTGGATTGTTTATACCCTGTGAACACGGGTGTGGTTAGGATGAGCTAGTCGATTTTATACACAGGCAGCATGAAACACACAGCTGACAATTCACAGGAAGTGAAGTAGTCAAAGTCGACTACCGTTTGCTTGTTTTTTTTTCGAAAAGTCGCGTTTGGGGTCGCCCTTTTTTTTTCTACGGCCGATTCTCCATGCTTCAGTTCTACAATAAATTTTGTCATGTAGTTGCAGGGGAAAGGTTGTTGCGCGGCAACTAGGGCAGACCAGGCTTGTCCCCATGATTGATCTTGAATTTTGCTTGTTACCCTTTAATTGACGGTTTACAGTGCTTGGAATTCACCTTAACTAAATTAGCAGCACCCTCAGTGCTGCTGTAATTGCCGCATGATGGGTGGTTGGGTCGATGTTTGGAACACAGCGTTCACATGATCTGGAAGCACTTCTTTCACTTGTTTAAATTTAGGGGCAGGAGGCGTAGTCGCTGTGGCTCCCAGCTGTAGCCTTTCCGTCCACTGTAGTAGTGCCATTCTCTTCTCTTCCGTACAGCTGATACGGATCTTCAAATTGACTCAGAATTCGTTCCCTCTGGACTGCGGAATTCGTAATTACAAACAACTGGGCCTTCATTCACTCTGGAACAGTGAGGCCCATGGTTGCGATTTCAGAGTCCGCCTTTAGTCTGAGGTGTCACCAGAGTTGTCCGGAGCGTTGGATAGCTGCAAATCGCTCCTATTATTCCAGAGCATTGCCACTCCACTATCCACACTCCTCTCTGATTTCTACCTTTAAATTCATGTAAATCAATCCTTGGATGGGGAGTGAATGGACGCCAGACTGAAGTTGTGCTACACGGGAGTGTCTGAATCGAGGCCTGACCAACCGCATTGCTTTCTTCGCGATTCGTCCCGCTTGGATTTGGTGACCCCTTGTGATGTTGTTCTCCACGACGTCCACTGAAGCTGGCTGGAGGTCTGCCCTAATTTTAAATTTCTCGACTATGATTGCTAGCACTGAATAACAACCCAACTTTTTTTATCTCTCGATTAGCATGCTCTCCATACATTTGGTTTAAGGAACCCCACTTTTCACCGTCTCCAATTCCACTACTTTTGACTTTGTTTTAAACTGACCTCCACGCGTGGCATTAACGGTTTCCAGTTAAGTGGTTTGACATTTGAAACCCGAAGGTGGGGCTTTGTCAATCATGACTTCTGATCTCCCTTTTGCGTCTTCGTGGCTATCCGTTGGTTCTAACCGTGAAGCCTCTCCCCTCCCCTGATGCAATACCATTCCAATGACCGCCTCGTTTGAGGTGCAAACTCGGAGAGTAAATGAGGTGGTCGCTCAAATCTCCCCTCAGAGGCCACTACCCCCCATTCTGCCTTTGCCTCCTTGCCTCGACTTGTTCCTTTCTGTCTACCCTCGTAGAGTTCAGAGGTGGTTTATGGTATGCATTCACCCTTCCGAGTGTGATTTGCTTTGGCCTTGGCTTTCATTCTCACACCAAATCTGATGATCTGGCGTGAACTGACTTTCAGGTAAAATGATCGTGACTAGCGACTGAGGCATTGCGTGTCCTCGTTGCAACCTGTTGCTTGAGTCCATTCTTAACAGTCGCCACCCTCTACCCGCATTATTGCTCCTCGTGATTTGCACTGCCCTTAAAGCGACCACGATCAAGTCCTCCGAAATGGCATTCCAACCGCTTTTCGGGGAAACAGAGGGGGACTGTGGTGGCGGTGGTGTTGCTCTGGCCTCAATACCTGTGGCGCCTCCATGTTATGTGGATTAACAAATTTGTGTAATTTCCCTCACCACCTGCTCACATGCCACCTTATTCTCATGCCAATTAAGTGTCATGTGTGTGTTTGCGTATTTGTGGGAGAGTGAGCTGATTCATCACGGTGTCTACCATTGGTGGTGCTGGTACTGCTGCCTTTGCTTCTTCAATATAACCATTACCACCGTCCAGAGACGGTTTCACTGGGTGGATGGAGTAAGAGGATGGCGTTTCAGAGTGTTGGTGTGTATATCGCGTCCATTCCTTACCATCCCTCTCACTGATACCGCTTTTGTCACCACCCAATCAGTTATTGTCGTACGCTGTGCTGCGCGGGTGCCACATACACATAGAATCACTTTCTCATTGGCTGGCTATTATTACTTCACCTTCTATTTTCCTTGTGTACTTCTTGGTGGGGAGGGTTTGTATTTTGGGTGTGATGGGAGAATCGTGACATCGTTCTCCTTCCCTTTGCTCGGTTGCAGACTGTACAAGTCAAACTGGAACTGTTAAGGTGGCTAAGGAGGGAGGAGTACCTCAGGAGGAGGAGGAGGAGGGAGGGGGGGGAAGAACTGCTTCTACTTCTCAGATTTGTAGCATTTGGTCCAGGAGTTAACTGGCATCAGACTCGGCCCCAAAGAGACTTGAACCCTCACAGGGTGACAGCCTGTCTCAGTGATCGCAGCTGAATTGCCACTCCTGAGGTACTCTATTGCATCACAGCTCCCATTCCAAGTTCCTTAACCCCTAAAAGCGAAACAACTCATTGGATTGTCTCGTTTCAGCCTGGTCACGAACCACCGTAGTCGAGATCCTTGCTGGCTGATATATGACTGTCTTTAAAGCCCTATGTCAATCACATTCCCCATCGTCCAATAGGTAGCGCCTTCTCTAGATCCATGCGGATTTGACAGGGGACCTTACTTGTCCCAGGACACTTCTGCCCTCTGATTTTGATTTGTTGTGCTTGAAGCGTACGCACCAACGACAGGTGCGTTCGACGAGACAAGCTTGGCATCCACCACTGCCATCACGGCCTGGACATTAAGAAACCTGGATCTGACCTCAATCTACATCCTATTGGATGAATTGTTGGCTAGATGGGGAAAAGAATGAATGTGTAGACTGGTTGACAGGTCAGTGAGTAGTAGGGATGTGTGGAGGGTCCATCACTTGTCAATCACTATGTGGATGAGATCCACGATGTCTAATTGTTCTCTTTTTTTTGCATCCTTGGGTTCTCTGCCTCGTGTAGAGTGCAAGTGGCTTGGGCAACGGCAGCAGTGTGGGGCCTGCACCCTTCTCCTCCGGTTTCTCCCTCAGTTGTCGTGGTGGAGCCCGCCAGATGTACAGAAAACCTCCCAAAATCCTCGCTGGTCGATACCTCCTCGGTGGCACCATTGGACGTGGCAGTTATGGCAAGGTGCGGCCTCTCATCTCCTCGTCACATCTCTCACTAGCAGTGCTCAACGCTTCAGGTCTAGTGCAGGCTGTTGGATGGACTGCTGGCACCTGATTGCCATCTAAAGATCCTGTATCAGGCGTACCCAGCTTGGATGAGGGTCGTTTTGGTTGTCCTTTGCGGGGCTCTCCTTTCAGTTCTAGGACCACGATTCTTTCGATGAATGAAGGGGGAGGGAGGAACCGTCTCCTAGAAGTTGAAAGTGGGGGTTTTGTACGCCGAAATAAGTAGGTTGAAGGGTTACAAGGAGGGTGAGATTGCGTTCCTCAACGAGATCTCCAAACAAATCGAGGGTCACACCATCTGCGCCTTTGGCGAGGGTGCCTCTTNTGTTACAAGGAAGAAGGCCTGTCAATTCCAGCGTCACCGGTCAGTGGTTGCAGGTCAGATTGGCCGAGGTTTGGATAGAATGTTTCGGGTTTAACTCTGCTGCTGTGGCAGTGCTGCCAACGCTGGTGGACGAGGTGTCATAGAAGGCTGGACAGGTGAATGCCGTTCAACTGACGCCACTGTTTCGTTCCCCTCCAAACCTAGGTGAAAGATTGCTTGGATCTCCTGACCCTCCGTCGCTGTGCCGTTAAGATCGTCTCAAAATTGGGTGTGAGAAAAATTCCCGGTGGCTGGTCCCAAGCCCTCACTGAGGCTTGTCTACTTCGCTTCCTCATGCCTCACCGGCACATCGTTTCTGTGGCGACTGTCTTGCGTCTCACCGAACCTGATCGAGTCGCTCTGGTGATGGAGCACTGCCTCGGCTCTGTTCACGATCTTCAAGCTGCTGGTGTGCATTCTATTACCTCACTTACCCCTCCGGCAGTTGTAGCAGCTGGAGCGGCAGCAAAAATGGATCCTGGCGAGGGATTCCATCGGATTGCCACGCTTCCCACCATCGATGGTGAGGTGGACGATACAGCACCGGAGGATCAGGCCGTCATGCTACTGAGGAAGCAGTCCGCCTTCAATAGCCCGCATCCCGCTTTGCTTGCAGGTGTTGGTGGCGGCGCCGGTGGTGGTAGTGGAAGAGGAGGAGGGGGCGGTGTAGATATAACGGAGATGGGCTACCAACAATTTCGAAGACTGCCAGAGGCTCAAGCACATGCCTACTTCATTCAAGTGAGTCTTCAAAGTTTTACTTCAAATATCGGGAGTTCGGCACTCTGTTGAAGTGAATCGACCGGCTATTCTGATATGATCCAGGTGATAGATGGACTGGCTTACCTTCACGCCAACGGTATCATCCACCGCGACATCAAACCAGCCAATCTGCTAATCACCCCGGCGCCGGGTTCTGGGCTGACCTTGCCCTCCTCCCTGTCCCACGAGTATCGTGACGATGGGGACACCTATCAACCGGGTCTGGTGCCTTTCACGGGCGAGGAGGTGTTACGACTCTCACGAGGCTACCTCATCAAGTTGGCTGACTTTGGCGTCTCCGTCTCCATACCCGCCTTCGCGCCCAATGATGAGGTGGGTGCTCTTCTCCCCTACCCGTTCCCGGTTCCCTTCTTTCCTGCCGCATTCGTAATACTCAAAGCCGGAAAAATTCGCCTTCTGTCGCCTAGGTCGGCGCTGGCCAAATCACTCCGGCCGTGCAACCTCCAGAAGTGGCTAAAGGCGCGCAGACCTCCTTCTACGGTCCCAAATTGGACGTCTACAGTGCCGGCGTCTCCCTTTTCTTCATGCTCACCGGTCGCGTGCCCTTTAGCAGCCCCAACGTGCTTCAAATCTTTGAGGCCATAGCTGAAGGCTTCTATGTCATTCCCGGTCATGTCTCCGCGGCTGCCGCTCACCTCATTCGCGGCATGATGTGCAAAAATCCCCAAGTGAGTGAACTCGCAACTCAACTCCTTTATTGAATCTACTCATTCCTTTTAAGTAGCATAACCCAGGCAACGATGTTTTACTAGCCCTACTCATATCTCGCCATTTCAGTAGTATGATCGTCTTCACTTGGTGTGATAGCAATTGCTGGCCACTACAAATTCTGTGACAATAGATCCTCACTTTCAAGCCAGATTATTTTATACCTCACATCGGTCTGAAAATTCTCATACCCGCTAGGAAACACACCCTTTTTTTCTACATGAATCACATGTTCAACCCATACAAGTTACACCCTTTCCTACGCACCTGAAATCGAAAGCAAAGCAGTCTGATTGTTGCGGCTTCTTCCTTAATGCCTTTTGATTCAATGGATGGAAAGATTGACACGTTCAAGGTGGATGAAGTCAAGCACTTTTTTCGGGTCTTTGAACACGAATGGCCTTTCAAAGTGCTCAGTTATTCGAGGACGGCTAACCATCTCTTTCCAACAGTGTCTCTGCACTGCTCTTTTGTTCGCCTTTCAGAAGCGCCTGAGTCTGGAGAATGTGGCTCGTCACGAGTGGGTATGCGACACGAAACACCTCCTCCCCCCACCCAGTCTTTCTACCGCCGCGAAGGCTTGTGCTGCACACTGGCACTCCGTCATCGCCACCTCCTCAGTGCCCAACACCACTTCTTCCTCCTCCCCCTCTGTCCCTTTTAACCCCATGCCTCGCGGCTTCGCCTGTTGGCTTGATCCCCTTCTCTACCTCCGTCGGCCCACGCCGCAATTCGAGGCGCCACACATCGACGAGACCGGTGCTCGAATCTTTTCCCTTCCTGAGATCGATTCAATGCGCGCTCTGGGGCATATTGTCGACGCGGAGACATCGTCGTCAGTCCCACATCCTTTGCCGTCTTCATCGCCAGATGCGCACTCGCCTACCCGTTTCAGCGTTAAATCGTTTGAAGGGGAGGAGAGCGGTGAGGTGATGGCGGCAGCAGAAGCTGGAATGCATCACCCACAATCACCGCCAGTCGCGTTGGAGGAACGACGGATTACGCCATTGTCGGTGATCAAACACTTGAGGGTGGGTGCTTTCACTGCCCCCAAAGCTTGATATTTTGCAGCCCCTCGCGATGTTGGTGTAGTATTAGTTCACCATTCTTCACCATCGACATTATTAGCTGATTTTCTACTCTCTGACAGAACTTCCACAACTGGCCTCCGCTACCAAGTCAAACAGAAACTGGCGTAACCGATGAAGTTCAACCCTTCTCCTTCAGCTTCCACGATGCTGGTGAGTTTGGAACGCCTCTGGAGGAGTCGCTTTCTCGTCTTGGTGAGTGCTTGGTTTTCGTGTTTTGTCGATAGGTCATCCTATCTTACATGGCTTCTACGGTGCCAACATTGAGCACTTTTCTACTCCGTCATTCTCCTCTTCCTCCTTTCGTATTAGGGATCATGGACTACGGCGTGGCGGCCGTGCCCATTTCATCCCAGCCACAGCTCCTCCTAGCCGAAGAGCCATCCCCCGCCGATCTACAACCCTTTGTCCGCCCACCAGACATCTTTCCGCCCTGCGATAACGCTTGCCGCCCCACCGTTGCTGCGCCGCGTGTCTATTATCACTCCCAGCCCATTTTCCCAACGTCTTCGTCCATGGAAACGCAGCGACAGCAGCAACAGCCGCCCACCTCACCGCAAGACATCCCCGTGGACGAGAGTTATCGCTACACGTTGAGTTCGGGCGCGCTCACCTCCGAACAGCTCTCTTCGTTGGCACGACATATGGAGGAGGAGCAACAAAGGCGTCTTCAGTTACAGCAACAGATGACGAATTCCGCAAGTCTGGTGAGTCACTGCACTCTTCAAGGTGTCGGAGCTGAACGGGTCTTCCAACTAGCTATGGTCGTGGTTTAGTTACTTCTTACCATTTCCATCCGACCTCCATGCACTCATCCATGCATCCATTCCGTGTTCATGCAGTGGTGGAGCAAGGTCACTCGACCTCTGGAACCTCGCTCCATAGAGTCCATATTCAATCACTTTTCCAGTACCATTTTTCCTCCGGTGAACCCGAACCTGAGCCTGGAATTCATGCTGCCGAGGCTTGCACCAGTCAGGAGGAGGACAAATCACGGCATCGCCGAGCTCCCACCGCCCGTCTCACCCGTTGGTTCTCCGACTCCATGTCGTTGATACGCAACCGCTTCCGTCGCCTGACTGGTGGCTCCGGCAGCAAAAGTAACACAACGATGGAATGTAGCCTGACGCAGGCGCCGCCGCATTCCACTGCAACCCACAGCCTTCGCTCCAACATCACTGTGGCGGAAAGAGAGGATGTGGCGCCCACGGTTCAGCATCGTGTCTCTACCCTTCCCCCATCGACAGGAATGACGGTGTCGGGACCAACTGCCAATTCAGCCTCCTCCGCTGTTCTGCGGCGTCACCGCCATCGGAGACGTGCACCTCTGCCGATGGATCCAACAACCAAGAACTGAATGCGTTACAGTGAAAGTGATGTTTACTCCCTGTCTTCTTCTCACTTTCTTTCTTACCCTTCCCCTTCTCGTCATCTCTCTTCCGCCTCTAGAAATCCATCGTCCCGTGTCCACGCCCTTGTCGTCCTCACCTCCTCCCTGCAAGGCAGACGTGCTGCTGCTGATGATGATTGCAAAAGCGTGTTGTCACTGTCACGAATAACACTGTCTACTATAGTTGCTGATTTGGAGAAGAGGCTAATGTTGGCTTTTGCCTCCGTGGGTATGGTCGAGGGATAGGGGACGAAGTGCGAAAGGAGAGGAGGGAAGATTGGGCCGGAAGTTGGAATTCCCCCTGAGGGCCTGCAAGAACGGCTACCGTGCTAGACTGTCGTCGTCTTTGGTCACCACTGCGTGCTCGGTGAACGCATCCGCTATCACAACCGTCCGATGCCATGGTAACTGTCGTTCACACTGTACTAAACTATTAATGCCACCTTGAACTCTGAGTCGTCCGCCAAATGAACAGACAACAAAACTTGTATTCATTCTAACACATTCAGCAAGTAGACGGTGGAAAACTGCTAAGAAAGGGGGGAAAGTAAAGAGTGATGGATGGGAGAGGGAACGCGATGGACGAGACAACTCGCCAACGGGGGCTTCACTTCCGAACGAATATCTCAGGAGGCAGAAATTATCTGTGGTGCCGAGACGGTCAATCACTAGGGTCTTCAAAATGCATGTGCATGGGGATGGAGGTGTTGGGGAGTAAACAAAAATTCCTTCGTGAGGCATCCACTCTCCTTTGAAAGTTGAGACCAATACGAGTGAGTAGGGGTTTGTTTTCCGAGGCGAAGAGTGCGAGGTGGGGACTGTACTCTTCCGCGATCGCGGATCGGAACTGGAAGGCTGCTGCTTCACATCCAGTAAGGAAGCGACAGCAGCAATAGCATTTGGCATGGCGTGGGGCCTAGTGCCTTGGCCACTGTAAAGGAATAAACCAGACAGCCTGTCACTCACTGGGGGCAAGAAAGGCGGAGACAAATAGAGGGATTCACTCATTTGGATGCATCCATCGAGTCTTCCAGCCTGGCAGGGATGAACACGACAGTGATAGACAGAGCGATGGCAATGGCGACGAATGTTGGAGAAAGCCAACCTGCGAGCCACACTCCACCCTGGTCTTCATTACTTCTCTATCATCTGCGAAGGCAGAGGCAGATAACCGCTCACAATCGACATACGATTCGACAAGGTCTGCTCTCTTCCATAGAAGGCGGAGGAATTGCAGACTGTTGCCAACCGCCACATCCATCATCATTACCAAAAGGTAAAACAAAGTGAATAGGCCGCACACACTTGAACCACTCATATCTGCATGCAATCGACAAATTTGGAATTAAATCGATAACGATGATCGATCAATCGATAAGCCTTGACGGGTGACGAATGGACGCGCACCTGAGCACGTGCACGCGGCGTCTTTAGCATCGGGTCCCGAGGCGTGATGCAACTTCGCTCACTCGGATGAAGTCTTCCCCCAACCAACTCTTACTCGCCATTTCTGCGTCAGTGTTGTCTTCACTTCTACAACTTCCAAGGAGGAGGATGACTTACTTCTTGGCCGCGAAAGCGCATCGAGTCAAGAAGCCTCCCAAATTATGCATCGAACCACCTTCTGTACTCTTCCAATACATCTGGATTGTGAGCCGCATGTAACTCCTCAGTCAAGTGACAATAAACAACGCGAAGACGACCCATGCTTGAGACTACAATGACTTAATGGCGTGGAGAAGCACACAACTACATCCGCCTCATCGGAGAAGCTATTCAACTGTTTCAAATCTGTTTCAGTGACCCTTGAACCTGATTATCTAAAGATTGCAGGTGAAAGAGGCACAATCAATAGGGAATCTCAACCCAAGGAGGAAAGAGAGAACGCAAAGCCCTCCCTTGCACATGCTTTACAATATTTCTTGTCCACGAAGGCGGATTGTCAGCAGAAATGATGAGCTACCAGTAGATGGCTGACGACAGCTCCACTTATCATCTTGGTGCGGCCACAAAACATGTAAGTCAGTTGAATCAGTGATAAAATTAATTATTGCAATCGGAAATTGTAAAATAACATTCTAAGCCTTAAAAACGCATTTAGATCGTGAATGAGATCATGCTTCGACCCCATTTCGGCACCCAAACAATCCCATATCAACACAAAGCATTCACACTCAACGCTACCTTCTAGAAATCCGGTGGACAAAACAACACCACCATTACTACTCAGTAAATCTATGCGAAAAAACCAATTCCAACAACTGGAATTTGCATGGGCCGCTTAGAGTTGGATGGATAAAAGCAAAGAACAGGGGACTAGAAAAGATATCAAGCTTACCGCAGAATGCGATAGAGCACCATATCGGTTCATGTACACGAAATCTACGTCTGCATTATGCATGTGAGAATCCATTGACTTGTATTGGCTGTAGAATCCAACGAGACGTAGACCGTGCGATTGTTCTCTTGGTCAAAGAGATCTTGCATAGCTTGGGGACGGCCTTCACTCACATCGGAGGCCTCGCACATGCCATTCAATTCACTCTCCAACTCTCTGAAATGCTTTCCTCACGCACTTCCTCGTGCGCATCCTTTGCCATGGCTAACCAGTCCAACAATGCCATTGCCATCTGCGTCTTCAGAGTCTGCAAATATAAAACGTACTGCAGTCACAAATGCAGGATTCGAGTGTGCACACTTCGCAAATGGTGTATCGCAACAGGAAAATTAGCCATGCGTGTACATGCAGTTTCATAATGTTTTGCAACGAAATAGAAGGGAATCAATAACGCACTGCTTTAGAGAAACTGTAGATGGAAGACGAACCCTGTCACAGTCGCAAAGCGCGTGAGCAATGCTCCAAAAGTGCCGCCCGTTTGGTTTAAGCAATCAGAAAGCATTATCATTGACAGTAAGAATATTAGCTTTGCTTATTGTATCAAAACTAGTCCCTAATATATTGAATTCTGACATCAAAAGCAAATTTTTTGCATGTTTTTGGCAGCCTAATCCGATTTTTGCGCTGGCTTTTTAGCATTTTAGAGTAGGACTTAACGATATTAGTTGCCCCCGCAGCAACTGCAAGCTTTTTACTGTCCCACAAATCTGTACATCTCTTGACGTATCTTAACCCCTTTTCTTTTACCAACCATTGGACCTTGAAAACCTGCTGCATTTTGAGGAGTGAGTATTTCTCCTTATGAATGCTTTAAAATTTTGAGATGTTCTGTGACATTTATTCCACAATTCTCAACCACCGACTGTTCTCTCTGACGTCTGTTCCTTCATGCAAATTAGCTGCAGTGCCCGTTTTTACAATTGAGGTGGGTGGGAAAAAGTGGACACTTCTCGTGAGTTCGTAAGATTTGCCAAATGCCTTTTACTGCTCTTAAATTGTGACAGGTCGATTGTACTATTCCTCACTGTAAGCCATTTAACGCACTTGGTGCAGCATTTATCCCTTTTTCTAGCTAAAACTTTGTTTAGGGCATTTAGCAAGCTTCATTGCATTGCGTGTTTGTGCCTTACAATTCTGCCAGCTGACCCGCGACCGAACGGCACTGACAGACCTCCCATGGCGACTCCCTTTGCACGCCTAAACATTCCATTGGACAAAGATTGTGCCACAAGGCAGTCGACGGTACGATGATTTGCTTTCTCGAAGTCGTTCGTCAAGAGGGTCAACAAAAGCAGTCCCACTCCGGGGTCCCTACATCCAATGGGCTCGCACACCCACACGGACGCTCCAGAAGCAACGCTATAGAGGCTAACAACAATACTTGTATTCTGGTGCATTCAAAATTTAAAGAGCGCAAACCTACAGGGGGGGGGAAAGGGCGGAGGGATGTAGGGCAATCAGAAGATGGCCTCAAGGTGCACAGCTGATTCACGATGACGAGTTTGTGAGACACTGGGGTCTACATTGTGAGGGTGGTCGAAGGCTGCCGGATGCTGATCCTGCAGTTAATTCCAGATGTGGTGGCGACATCTCACTTCTCACTTCCCTACGATGACCCGCAAGTAGGCGCACCTAGCGGGCTACCTGACATAGCCTGGGGACAAGATAAAGCAACGAAAAGAATCCACTCACCTGGATACATCCATCGAGTCTTCTAGCCTGGAGGATTGCCAACGGTGATGGGTGGCAGGGACGAACACGATAGTGGCAGACAGGGCGACGGCGATGGGGTCGAGTGTTGGGAAAAGCCAACCTGCGAGCCACACACCTCTCGATGGTTAGAGGTGGAAGGTAAAGCACCACCCTGGCCCTCCATTCCTCCACTACCATCTGCGGAGGTAGAGGCAGTCATCCACTTGCAAGTGACAAACAAGTCGACAACGTCGGCTATAGCCAAGAGAAGGCAGAGGAACCTCAGACTGTTGCCAACCACCGTATAAACATCCGCAAGCGCCCGCACTCAGATCACTCATATCAGCGCACAGGTGACAACTTTGCAAGCATATCGACAGCACTGACCGAAGAATTGATTAGCCTTGACAGATGGCATGTTCACCAGGCAAATACACCCAATGGCGTGATGCAACTTCGCTCCCAAGACCAGCATTTCCTTTCAGTCAACCGTCCTCTGTCAATGTCGAGTTACTGTTGCCCTCCCTTCTACGACTCCAAAGGAGCGGCAGGAAGAGGAAAAGGTAAGCGGCACAAGGAGGCAAGGGGTAATGAATAAACTATTTGGAGTGAGTCAAGTTGGCTTCCAGTGGTTGCCCTCCCGCGCGGCCTTGAAGGTCGACTCACAGCATTCACATTGGGTTCTAGTGGGTGTGGTAGGACACAGTAGTTACTAAAAACACTGCACGATAGGAGTCACCGAAGGCTGGCTCGCATGGGCAATTATTGTAGTCCCGTCAGAGCAGCTAACTCTAAAGGTTCTACTCACTTGCCCACGTGGATCCGTCATAAGCATCGCCACAGTGTCGAAGAAGCGGATCGACAACAATTCTTATGTTCAAGCAAATGCACTAAATAAAGAGGAAGAAGGGATGAATGTAGGTGTGGGACGATGTGACAGATGTTCGGAATGAGGCTAGTACGTGACCTCTACCATGAAAGCGAAGTAGTCTACTTTATCTATCTGTTAGTTACCGAAGCAAATAAAAGGCAGGACAAAGAAAAGTGCTCATTCACCTGTCTTCTTTGGCCTAACCATTTAGCCTGGACGCGAGTAATGTAGTCGGAAGTGGGAAATATCAACTATCCCATTCTTCCTTCGGGCAATGTTTTGACGGGAGACAATAATATTGGTGTGTTTTTAGTCTGAATCGAGTAAACTTGTAAGGACAGAGGCAATGAAATTGACAGCACCTACCATTAACCACAGAAGGCATGGCGTAGAGGAGTTGTCACCGAAACTATCTATCGTAAACAGACGGGAACCCATCAAAAGGACTAGGCCATGAGAATGTTCGTAAATTGGTCGCACTCAAGTTAGCCAAATCTGCGCCCAGTTGATAAAGTTGTAGGCAATTAGACACCACTGATTGATTTTTGTTTGAATATCCCTTGTAAGTGGAAGGCGCTTAGGAAGTACAGCTCTCTTGGTGTAGGAGTCGTCTCAACTCCCCAAGAGAGACGAGAAGCCGGAACACACACACCTTTCACCCGCATTCACGCAATTTAATAGTTACTAATGACGAATGCTGAGAACAAACTGGTCTGTCCCTATCTGTCACTTCCACTCGACCTGTGGAGGGAGTCTAGGGGATTGTTGGTGATGCAGCAGAGAGACGCCTCTCTTGCTTGCCTGCTACTTGCAAAAGTGAATGAAACCCACACGGAAGCAAACGAAATGGGGGAAAGGAAGAGTTCCTTTATTTTGGGGTCCGACTCGAAAATGCCCGATATGGGGTTGTTGGTAGTGTTGCAGCACGAGACCGTACGCAAATCGTTACGCTTCCTGATCGCGAACTTGACCGAATGGCCAGAGGATTCCGTCTTCATGCAGCAGGGTTCCTCAACTAAAGTACCAAAATCCGTTCCTAAACTAGAGGGTCATAGACCCATCAAACATGGTTGGAGGCCATCTGCAAAAAATACCTCCTACTGGAAGTTGAACAGCATTCGCGCAGCCCTCATCATCCAAGCTAACCTTCTGTTAACAATGGATAAACTGCCCGCGGAGTTTTTGCTCTTTCTGGTCATCGAAGAGTTGAGTTTAAGTGTCGCAATACTGCTCTACGTCGACGCTTGTGACTATTGAGATCGGAAGATATCTCGGATGACAGCATGAATAATATTGAGTATTCTGCAGCGTCGGTGATGAAGGTCAAGTTTAAATGTGATAGTTTGAAGCCATCAGAAATAAAACCGGTGCAACTATTTGGTGGTTTATCCAATCTCCACTCGAGGTCTTCGCACCATTTGAAGGCGCACATTGATTCAAAACAGGCATATTTATCAGAAATAATTAAGGAAAGGAAACCTACGTCATGAACATACGCACCTCGAAACCACGCCTCACGTTCCGAAATGTTACAATTGGTTTGAGCGATTTCTGCTCCCCGAGGTCTCCTTACTTTAATGGTGCCTTTAAACAAAAACCAAACGCATTTTCTATAATATGGTTTAACTTAGAAATTCTTTGAGCCATAGTTAAAAGATTTTCCCTTGCGGAAAGATTCTTGCGTTCTCTATATATTTGGCTGTTGAATCGAAGTCAAGGCTTTGTCAATTTTTAAGAAAATTACAGGAAGTAACACCTTTATATCAAATATTGCTTATACAAGCAAGAGGGCATAACGCTTTTGCTGTTTAATTCCTATCGGTGGCTACGGTCATGTGGTCGGCCCCATCGTCTTCGTTGGGTGTGCTTGTTTTCTGGACCTTACCTGTAGCGTCCCGAGGCTCCCCTTAAAGTAAAAGAAGGCGCAGTACTAGGGCAGAATATATATATTCCGGGAACAGAGGGCTTGGGGGCTGTTGGCACGGCCCGGAGGCCGACCAACCGGCTAGAACAAGATGGCCACCCAAGTGACCTAAACCGGTAGTTCAAACAAACAAAGTATTACACAGCCCCTCTCTTCTTTCGAGCGTCGTCCCCGACGCTCCCCTTCGTCCGCCTCCCGTGTCAGCCATCACAACGTAATCAGTGCTGCGAGAAGCACCCACGAGCTAACCGTCCCAGTCGTCGAGGTTCGAACGCATGTGTTCCTGTAGTGCCATCAATTCCGCGTAGCACTCAGTGCAGCAAATGCGCGCCTCTTGGCCCTCCTCTGGGCTTGGAGTCCACGGCTAGTGTCGCTTCAGTTGTTAATAGCTTCCCTGTCGAACACGAGGGCGAGGGAGATGTCGAAGATGAACGTCGATCTCAACCCTTCTGTTACGAGACCCCAAAGGTTCTCCCCTCCGTAGCACATGTACTTCTTTCACAACGCCGACGTTTGCCAGAAGCGGCATGGAGCAGGATAAAATCCATCAAAGTCGGGTCCGCTTTCCGCTGCCACCACTGTAGCGTCCCGAGGCTCCCCTTAAGGTAAAAGAAGGCGCAGTACTAGGGCAGAATATATATATTCCGGGAACAGGGGGCTTGGGGGCTGTTGGCACGGCCCGGAGACCGACCAACCGGCTAGAACAAGATGGCCACCCAAGTGACCTAAACCGGTAGTTCAAACAAACAAAGTATTACATTACCTGTAGACACAGATACTTTTGTAGGTGAACATGTGTATTCTGCCCGTGTGTGGTGTCTCATTTTGTTTTGTAGGGAGTCTTGAGGCACTACACATTTTTGGGGATCTTTGATGTTTCTCACTCTCATCAGTCATCTAATCTTGATGGGATGGAAAGCCAACTAGGAATTACAACCGGCAGCTTCCGGAAGTAGCAAACGCTAGTCTTCATTCTAAATCACATGCATTTTTCCGTCCAACCATTTACAGCAAACCCATTTATCCCCCCACATACCCACTTATCCATCACTCTACTCATCCACAATTGAGTGTCTTTATCCATACCAGATTTTATCCTCTCCTGATGGTTCCTATTGCGCTTTAAGGCGTCTATGAATTCCAGCCATGTGGAACACTCGAAGTGTTGTGATGAAGGTGACGCATGATGATTAGCGAATTACACAGTTCATACGCAGGATGAATCAGATTCCTCATACAACACTGAAGGCAAAAGACTGTTGCATCCCTTTCAGACAGGAGAGTGTAGGATGTGTCACAGTCCTTCCTCATCGGTGATTGGCCCTCACTTTCAATGGACACCTAAGTAGGAGGGGAGGACCTTTCTGAGAGGACAACCAGTCACCTTCAGTGGGTCTGCCCACATGCTGATATAATCACGTGGGCGTTAGCATCAGTTGCGTGCTCAGCGAATGCATCCGCTATCGCGGCTATTCAATGCCATGGTAACAGGCTTTCACACCGGACTGGACTATAACTACCACCCTAAACTCCATATCGGCAACTCCTGCCCGTCTGCGCTCGCCCACAAGGGGTTAAGCCACAATGTCCAAGGATTAAACATACAAAAATGCTTATATTAATTCTAGCACATTCAACAGGTGGAGGGTGAAAAACTACCAGGGAAAGGGGAAAGGTAGGAGTGATGGATAAGGGTGGGACGTGATGGGTGACATCTCTTGTCAACAGAGGCGTCAATTCCCAACGAAGACGGACAGACAGTCACCAGGGTGCTCAAAATGCATTTCCAACAGAAAAGGTGCTAGGAAGTGATCTCATATCCCTCCCTGGAGCGTCTGCTCTCCTTTGGAAGTGGAGGCCAATACGGACGAGCAGAGGGTGCCCTAACCCTCAGCAGTCGCAATTCGGGATTGCAATGGTTTGCTTCTAATCTGGTGGAAAAGCAACTGCAGCCGTAGTGCCACTTGGCGTCACGTAAGACCCAGTGCCTTAAATATAACAAATGAAGAGGCCAAACTATCGGTAACTCACTGCTGACAAGACACGTCGAGGCAAATAAGGGTTTAACTCACCTGCATGCCTCAGGTGAGTGTTCTAGCCTGGGAGAACTGGTGAAGGTAATGCATGGCGTGAATAACGATGGCAATGACGGCGATTTCCACAAAAATGATGACGAAAACTGTGGCAAGTCAGTATAAAAGCCACAAAGCGTTCGATGGTCACCATGCTGGTCTTCAATTCCTCTGCAAAGGCAGAGGCAGATAACCGGTTACAGGAAGAAAAAAAGGGCGAGGAAAAGGAGGACACAGGAGGCAAGGGGAAATGAATAAACCATTTCGACTGCATCAAAATGACTTCGGAGGAGATTACAATACTATCGTGTGTGCTCTCACACTGGGCTACCAATGGCATGCACACCACGATGTGGACATATGCTGATGCCACCATCAAGATACTGATAATAGCTACCGAAGATAAAGAGACCCATCACCTTCATTCACAGCCGACTTCTCCCTTCCAGTGCTTGCCTCTCTTTCGCGGAACTGATAGTCGGCTTTCAGTAGTCACACTGAGTTCTGCTATCCCAATGCCAACATCTCTATATGTAGGTGATCAATGCCATCAAAAGCTAGGCCGCATGGACAAGTACTACAACTCCTTTACGGTTCATAACTAGTAACCGCCAACTCACTCACGCACATGCACCTGCCATAAGCAACGCTGCAACATACAAGACGCTAACCGACAACAATGCCTGCATTCAGTAACAGGCATTAAACTAAGACATGGAAACCATCAGTCGAGGAAAAGAAGAATGAATCAATGTATATGAGGGATGGCGTGACAAACAAGACCTACTGTCAACAAACGTTCAGAATAAGGATGGAATATGCCCTTACTCCAATACAATAACAGCCAACTCAAAGAACTATTCGTCACCACACATCAACAGCTCCACACACTACGTCGGTGAGGTCTGCCCCATCACCTGCTCAGCATGTGCTACGAGGCCACATACTACTTCCCACACATAGCGAAAGGTGAGGCAAGTCAAAGGAAAGCAAAGGCTTCACTCACTTGCCCTTCTCATCCCAACCTCCCACCAACTCGTCACGCCTCTCGGCTACCAACTTCACCGCATGGCCGACACAGTTGGTCTTCATGACGCTGGCCTCCTCAATCCAAGTAACGGCATAAATCCGAGCACAGATTGGAGGTTTGTATTGCCACCGATTCTTCTTGCTGCTAAGCCGCTCAAGAATCCTCCCATTACAAGTTGAAGGTTATCTGCGGCCTCCTTGTCATCTTTGCCCACCATCTTGGTAGCAACATTAGAACTCTCCAGACAATTCCTGCTCTCCTCTCAGCAATGGTCAACGTCAAGTTGTCGCAACACTTCTTCAAAACCATGTTTTGGTCCATTGCGAACGACAATTATCCTAAAATGGAAGCATGAATGCCACTGTAGAATATCCAGCATCAAGGATGAAAATTGATGCTTTTGTTGTTAGTAAAAGCCAGTCTTCACATCCCGCACCGTCTTTGAATGTGAAGATGCCCAGCGAGAAAAAAGCCACTGCGGTTGTAACATCCTTTATCCCTCCAATTTAGGCGCAAGGGACATATCCCACGAGGAAGGTCAAGACTGGCGAACACACGCCACGGAAATGCGCGCCCGAATCTCTCGTACGACCTCATCAAAGTGGATGCCTGATTTGCATTTTGTGACCTCTGAAGTCCTCCACTTTCAGACGTACCTTCAATCAGATAACGTATTGCATACATATTTTCCCGATTCGGTTTTGCGGATTAATGAAAGAGTCAGATGGAATAGACACTCTTATTCGTTCATGTATTTTCAAGATGCTCAGTGCTTCTAAGCATTGCTTTGACTATTCTTCATTCTTTGCTTGCTTTCAATAATCATTTTCTAAGTCCTAACTTTAACTGATTGTAATAATTGTGGTGTCTAAATGTGCTTTGTAGGTGAGAGACTGGAAGACAATTTGAACGTGGTCGCCAACGTGCTCGCTTTATCACCTTAGTCGGAGACTTCATCTTCGTAGATTGGACTACTGTTGCAATGCTTTGTTTGTTCGAACTACCGGTTTCGGTCACTTGGGTGGCCATCTTGTTCTAGCCGGTTGGTCGGCCTCCGGGCCGTGCCAACAGCCCCCAAGCCCTCTGTTCCC
>LWMK02000176.1:126999-148197 GCA_001693075.2 Taenia saginata
TCACTCACTCACTCACCTTCAAGCCTCCGTCCATTCGCCTACCCTCGTCGTGGCTCCCAAGGGTGAACTCGACGGTGTCGAAGACGGCCACGACAACGGATGGTGGACACAGCCAACCTGCCAGCTATTCTCCGCACCACAGTCAGAGGTGTGGCCCAAGCCACCGCCCTCACCTCCGTCTCCTCACTGCCTTCTGCCGCCCCACAGACCGGGAACAACTCACAGTCGTCGCACAAGTCACCCAGCTCCGCCAGCGTCCACACAAGGCAGAGTAACTGGAGGAAGCTGCCCACGGCAACGTCCATCGTCATCACAAATACGTAGGACGACAAAAACAGACCACACAAAAGCCCCAAGTCGCTCACGCACTCGTAGCTCATTTCTTCGCACAATTGACAATTCTGAATTCAAATCGACAACAGCCATCGATTAATCAATTGTCCCTGACACCTGACGAATGAGCGCGCATTTCACCACGCACACAAACACACACGTAGCTTCTCTGCCATCAAGGTCCTCAAGCCTGATGCAGCTTCGCCTCTGTCTTGTCTCACCCTACATGACTTCCAAGCAGAAGGCCAAGGACGTACTTCCTAGCCGCCAAAGCGCACGAAGTCAAGACGACACTCTTCAATCATGTCATGAACCACATTCTGCACCTCTCCAATGCATCTCCAGTTCCAACCCTCTGGACCTCCTCACTACCAACATCACCAACACCACCGACGTCTCAGGCTGCATTGACTCGAGGGTTTGCAAAGCACATAGCCACATCCGCCACATCAGATAAGTCACTTAACTGTTCCCCTTCAACGTTTCAGTAACCAATGCACCCCGTCATCCAATAACCGCAAGCAGTTCACTGTGCGATGCCAACAAACGGAGGAACCAGGCAACACAATACTCCCCTAGCACAGGCAGACAAGACATCACTACTCGACTGCTTCACAACAGTACCTCTCCACTATCGACTGCTCCACTTACAAACCTCCTGCAGCCTCATACAACAGGGTGAGTGCAGTCAGTGTCGATTTCATCTATCACCTTTGGAGATTACAGAACAACTTTTACGCAATTTAATGACGCATTCAGATCGTGACTAATGGCATGCTTCAACTCACTCCTGCATTCGGCTAATCCGATATCCACACATAGCATTCACACTCCAATCCAGCCTCAAAACCCAGGCA
The DNA here is from genome assembly GCA_001693075.2 of Taenia saginata. NCBI lineage: Eukaryota > Metazoa > Platyhelminthes > Cestoda > Cyclophyllidea > Taeniidae > Taenia > Taenia saginata. The sequence goes on from LWMK02000176.1 coordinate 128,190, forward strand.
GTCAAAACAACAACGCCATTACTCCTCAGTAAATTTATGCCAAGAAACTAATAACTGCTCCCCCTATTCACATTGGCTACTTACTTAAAAATGACTTAAAATAAATAATAGTAGATGAGAGGAAATAGAACACACTTACCGTACATTACCAACAATGCGGGGAACCGATTGCAGCAGCACACAACATCTGCCCATGCACACCAACTCTACGACTTCATCGCGCATGTGGGAATTCGTCGACTTGTGATGTTTGTAGAGTCCAACAGACCATCGGCTATGCAACTGCTCTCTTCACCGAGGTAATCTGCCATAGCTCAAGGACAGCATTCGCTCACTTGGGAGGCTTCGCACATGCAATCCAATTCCCTCTCCAATTCTTCCATACACTTTCCACACGCAGTTCCTCGTGCACACCCTTTGCCATCCTCTGATGGTCCACCACTGCGATCGCCATCTTCCTCTTCAGAGCCTGCAAGTGTACAACGCACTGCTGTCACGAGTGCAGGATTCGAGCCTGCACACTTCACTAACGGTGTGTCCCAACGCCAACACGCGCCATAGAGCCAAGAAGTTTATGCGTGCCTGCAGTTTTATAATGCTTGGCAACAAAGTAGAAGAAAGTCAACAATGCAACACATCAGAGCAACTAAAACTAGAAGGCACGCGTCAACCTAGTTGCAAGGCGCACAAACGATGCTTCAAAAGTGCCGCGCATTGGGTCTGCGTATTTGGGCAGTATAATCAATGGAAATAGCAACCAAACCTCCGCTTAAAGCATCACCATCGGGACAATTTTTTATATACGGTGTAGGAAACAAGTATTGACGTGCTTTCCAGATCAATTTTAAATTCGTCCTGAATTCCATTGCATTTTAAAGCATGATTTAACAATATTATCCGCAGTATTTCTTGTAAATTTTTTCTCGCCCTGCCAATCTGCACGTCTCCTCGCAGGCCCATCTTCCTTCCTTTTGTCTACTTTTGTACACGAGACACATCTGCCGCATTTTGATGCGTAAGCATTTCTGCTAATAGACGTGGTAGAAATTCGAGGTGTTCTCGAACATCCATTCTTCATCTCTCATCCGTCGATTCTTTTCTCCGAATTCGTTCCTTTCTTCAATTCAGTTACAGTGCCCGTTTGTAAAACTGAGGTGAGTAGGAGGGGGAAATCAACCTCCCCAACTCCCTCTGATCACCCTTCGCTTACAATATACCTATCATGTATCCCACTATAAGCACTTCACCGTGTTTGGTGCAGCATTGCTCCCCTATTCCTAAACTAAATAGTGTTTAAGCATTTAGTCACCTGCAGTGCACTGCGTGTTTGCGCCTTGCATTTCTGCCACTTGACCTCCGACTGGTCGGCACTGGCAGATCGCCCATGCCGACTTCCTTCGCAAGCCTCAACATTCCATCGGTGAAAGCGTATGTCGGAAAGCAGCTGTCAACACAACCATGCACCCCCTCTGAACCGCTCCCCACTTAAACTTCTTCCGCCACCACGTACTGCTGTCCACCAACGAATTGCGGCACTGCTGCCAGCCCCTTCACCCCTGGTGGCGATGACAGTGATCAGCGAATCGACCTGCTGCAAGATAGCGGCTACGCCTTCAATCGCTCGCATGCGTAGGAAGAACGATTCACTAAATAGGTGAACAAATGCAATCCCTCACGCGAAACCATCCCAAAGAGACCGCACCCGCACGAACCCCTCGAAACCAACGCCAGGGGGTTAACAACAACGCTTATATATTCTAATTCATTCAACAAACTGAGAGTGGAAGACCACAAGGCGCCTTTTGCTGCCGCACACACACACACACACACACACACAACACACAACAACACCTCTATTAACTTTAACGCATTCAACAAGGGGAGGGTGAAAAGCTACTAGAAGATGGGGAGAGAAGAGTGATAGGTGGGATAGGCAACGCGATGCACGATATCTCCTGTCAACAGAGGTGGCAATTTATAACAAAGGCCTCAGCAGGCAGAAGTTGTCAATGCTGCAAGGACGGTCAATCAAAACGGTCTTCAACATGTAGGGATGAACAAAAATTCCTCCGTGGGACATCCACACTCCATTGGAGGTGGAGACCAAAACGGGTGATCACAGACCTGTTGTCCGAGACGAAGAATAAGGTGTAAAGGGTAGCTCGCCTCCGCGATCGAGGATCCCAACTGGGAAGAGGCCACTGCCTATCCACTGAGAAGGCACCAGCAGCAGTGGCACTTCGTGTGGCGTGACGCCTCTTCCCTTGACTACTGCAACGCATTACACCGGACAACCTCTCACTCACTGGCCACAAGACAACTCCAGACACATTAAAGCACTCACTCACTCACCTTCAAGCCTCCGTCCAGTCTCCTACCCTCGTCGTGGCTGCTAAGGTTGAAGTCGACGGTGTCGAAGAGGGCCACGACAACGAATGATGGACACTGCCAACCTGCCAACCACTCTTCGCACCATGGTCAGAGGTGCGGCCCAAGCCACCACCTTCACCTCCATCCCCTCACTGCCTTCTGCCGCCTCACAGACCGGGAACAACTCACAGTCGTCGCACAAGTCACCCAGCTCCGCCAGCGTCCACAACAGGCAGAGCAACTGGAGGAAGCTGCCCACGACAACGTCCATCGTCATCACAAATACGTAGGACGAAAGGAACAGGCTACACCAATGTCCGACTTTGCTCACGCACTCACGGCTCATATCCTCGTCATCCATCGTCATTACGAATAGGTGCGATGGAAGGAACAGACCACACAAAAGTCCAAATTCACGTCCTCACGATGACCCTCCCCTCGAAGGAAAATCCCACGCCCCATTGAGGAAGGAAATCCTCCTCATTTTGCAGCACTTTCCTTCATCTCTTATCAGCATTGCAATCAAGAGCATTTAGCAGTCAACCCGTCACCGACTGGATTCACTCACATGCATGCTGCCGTTTAGATTTCCAGCCTGAGAAGGTGGATAGCGGGGATGAACATGACGATTACGCCGCCGCACAGACCGAGACCAACTCACAATTGTCGCACAAGTCAGCAAGCTCTGCCAGCGTCCACATTAGGCAGATGAACTGTAGGATGCTGCCTACGGCAACATCCATCGGCATCACGAATAGGTAGGATGGAAGGAACAGACCACACAAAAGCACAAATTCGCTCACACATTCGTAGCTCATATCGTCCCAAATTGACAAGATTGAAATTAAATCGACAACACCAATCGACGAATGGGCGCGCATTTCAGCTCGCGCACACAGCAACGTTAGCAGCGAGGTGGAAGGCAAACAACCGCTCGAAGAGGAAACAGACAGAGAGACATAGGACGAGGGAGAAACGGAGAGACAACGCCCGCGACGAACGTCAGCGCTGGCGATGGCACGGACAGTGATGTTGTTTTAGGCACCTCGACTTCTCCACCCACCTCCAAATAAAGGAAATGCGAGATACAAATGGAGGAGTGTTCATCCATTGTGCCGAGACGGTCGATCACTGGCAACTTCAAAATGCATGTGCAGGGACAAAGGGATGTTGAGGGATGATTTCGATTCCTCTTGAAGCGTCCATTTACCTCTGGAGGTGAGGACCAATACGGAGGAGCAGGGATCTGTATTCCGAGAGGAAGAGTACAAGGTAAGGGATGGATCCCTTCGCAATGGAAAGTAGGACTGGGAGATGGTTGTTCCAGATCTTAACTAAAGCAAAGGAATAGAACAAATCACCAGTCACTCAATGGGATCAAGCCAACAGGAGGCAAGTAGAAGGCTTCACTCACCTGAACAACTCGGTCCATTTTCCTAGCCTGCGACTACTGATGAAGGTAATGCACGGCGGAGATGACCACGGCGATGGCGGCGACGATGACGAATTTCGGCAAATGACATCCTGCAAGCAACACTGCGGTTGATGGTCTAATGTGGTGGACAAACCACCACCCTGTCCTTTATTCCAACCACAGCGCCATCGCCTCTGGAGTCAGAGGTGAACATCCATCTACAATTGGCAAGCAGATTGACAACGTCTGCCATCCACCATAGAAAGCAGAAGAACTTCACATTGTTGCCCACCACCGCCTCCATCATCTTTACCAAGAGGTAAAACAAAACAACACAAACAGGCCACAAACGCCTTCACGACTGTTCTCGCTCACATCGCTCCTGCTTGCGCACAATTGACAAATTTGACATTAAAGCGACAGCTTCATTCGACCAATCGATAAGCCTTGACGACTGACGACAAAGAGCTCGCCTTTGAGTATGTGAACGCGGTGTCTTCAGCGTAGGGACCAGCAGGCGTGATGCAACATCTCTCACTCAGGTAGAATTTCCCTCCAATCAACACTTATTCGCCAGTTTCGCGTCAGTGTTGGGTGCAATAAAAACGAATTGGTAGTGATGCATGTAGGTATGCATGTGTGAGACAAACCATAGTGGCAATGGTGAAGTTTTGAGGAAGGAAATAGTACGTGTGTCACATATGCGTGACGGTGCAATAAAAGAACACCTTCCCAAACGAAACAACCTCCTAACCACAGTAGAGGAAAGTAGTAACAGAATTTGATACACTAATGGAGGGAACTATTAGTGAATGCATGAGGTAGGAGGAGGGAGGAAGGGAAGGGTCTCCCATTACGCTCCATCTACATTCCTCCCTCGTTGAAAGCAACTGGGTGAGAGACTACAGCTACTGCTTTTCATTAAGGAGCTTGATGATTTCTTGCAGAGGGCTGCCATCAAGTCTACTAGAAGTCAAAACGAGAAAATCTGGGTCACGCTCGTAGCAAATACGCAACCAAATCCCTCTCCTCACAGTGTCCGAGCTAGTCATTCATCAAGGCAACATTATCCTGCCTTACAACGCAAGAACAGTTAGCATCATACTCACCGAAGGCGAAATCTCCTCCCCTCCTTGGATATATCGCTTTCAACATACAAGCAGTTCCCATGAGATTTGACTCCAGTGGGCTACAGCTTCCGATTGTTCTTTTACCATCTCCAGGGCATCCACTACGCGTTCTTTAGGCTCTCACCCCACCAATCCCACGTCACGCCCTCCGCCAGAGCATCCACGTCGTCTCTCAACAAAACGTGCACCAAATTCCCCGCATACACTAATTCAACATTTCAACCGAGGAGTAACTGCACAACCGCAATTAAGCCCCAATATGTGATTCTAGTTAAACCAGAAGTCAAATCTCCACCTTAGCCATACTCTAACCGATCCAATCAAACCCACACTAGCATTTGGACGAATCCATGTTTCACAGTCTTCGGTTTCAAATCTTTGCCTCATCCTGTATGCGGCGTTTGTCCATTCGCAGCCATCTTCAACCCACTTATCTACAAACATCATTCCCTCCACACCAAAGTGGCCTAATAAAAGCAATACCCCTAGCTAAAGGATGCACACCTCCACTCTGGCCTCCACTCCATCCCTACCACCGGTGACAAGAGGGGTGCATATCCACCTACAAGTTTGGACTGCATCAAATTGACTTCGGAGGAGATTTCAGTACTATCGCGTGTGCTTCACTCACTTGCCTTTCTCATCCCAACCTCCCACCAACTCATCACGCCTCTCGGCTATCAACTTCGCCGCATGGCCGACGCAGTTGGTCTTCATGACGCTGTCCTCCTCAATTCAAGTAACTGCATTAATCCGTGCAGAAGTTGAATGATTATGTTGCCACCAATCCTTCTAGCTGGTGAGCCAGTGAAGACTCCTCCCATTTCAACTTGAAGGCCTTCCTTCACTCCTCACCATCTTCGTCCACCGTTTCCGTAGCAGCAGCAGCAGCAGCAGAACTATCCAGACAATTCCTGCTCTCCTCCCTCAGCATTGACCAAAGTCAGGTTGTCGCAACACTCCTTCATGTACATGCCTTAGTCCACTGCAAACGACAAACATCTTGGGTGGAAGCACGAATACCACTGCACATTACCCAGCGTCAAGGATGGATATCAATGCTTTTGTTGTTAGCACAAGCCACTCTTCACATCCCGCACCGTCTTTGAATGTAAAGATGCCCAGCCAGATGGAAGCCACTGTAGTTGTAACATCCTTTATGCCTCCGATTTTGGCATCCGCACTTTTCAATAGCACTCAGCTGCACAAACCGTATCTCACACACGCCACGGAAATACGCGCCCGAATTTCTCCTACGACTTCATCAATTTTGATACCTGCTTTGTATTTTGTGACCTCTGAGGTCCTCCGCTTTCAAAAGGTACCTTAACACTGATTGTGTGTTACATGCGTTTATCGAATTCGGCTTTGCAGATTTATGAATGTGTCGACAAGAAATTATTAAAAGTTTAGGGCTTCAAAGATTCGATTTGACTTTCCTTCATTCTTACCTTGCTTTTAATAATAAATTCCTTAGTCGAACCTTAACTTGTTTTCGAAAAATCTTTTTGTTCTACTTTTGGTGGTTTATACACATGAACATGCGTGCAGCACATCATCTCGTTAGCTTGGATCGTCAGTTCGGTTAGTGTAAGTTGATTGACTCTGCTGTCTTTGCCGGCTGTACCGATCTATCAGCGACTGTACTGATCTCTCTTCAGTATATCAGTGGTTCTAATGTGTTCTGCTGCGAAAAGTATGCATTCTGTGAGAATAGAATGCTTCAATCAGATTTGCGGTATTCCAAGATACCCCATTTATATTTGTAGCGCACCGAGGCTCCTTTCAAGGCAAAAAAGGCATAGTACTGAGGCAGAATATATGTTCTGGAAACAGGAGGCTCGGGGGCTGCTGGCACGGCCCAAAGACCGGCCAACCGGCTACTACAATATGGTCACCCAAGTGACCGAAACCGGCAGTTCCAACTAACAAAGTATTGCACAGCCCCTCTCTTCTCTCGAGCGTCGTCCCCGACGCTCCCCATGGTCAGCCTCCCGTGTGTCAGCCATCACAACGTAATCAGTGCTGCTAGAAGCACCCACGAGCTAACCGTGCCAGCCATCGAGATTCGAGCGCATGTCTCCTTGTAGTACCATCAATTCTGCGTAGCACTCGGTGCAGCAAATGCGCATCTCTTAGTCCTCCTCTCCACAGATAATGCGGCCCAATGGAAGATGGGGGTACGAATGCAAGTTTTTGGAGGAATGGAGACGCACACAACACAGGTTGAGATTCCAGGCTTCTCCGATGCCGTCGAAGAAACGCAAGGGTATCGTAGAGCCCTGAGCGAGTGGGGCAATCGGGCCTCGTAGGAACGGGATGCACGTGATTCAAGTGTACAAAGCATAAAACGATGCTGTCGAATGGCGCCCTGCACATTCTACATCTGTGGAGGCACATTTTGGCGAAGGAGTACAAGTTGCCCAATAACAGGAGAGAGAGTTTACAGAGGATGCTTGACCACGACGTCACTGATCCACCTTGGCAGTTTCACTGACTTGGAATTCATGGCTAGTGTCGCTTCAGTTGTTGATGGCTTCCCTGCAGAACACGAGGGCGAGGGAGGTGCCGAAAATGAACGTCGATCTCAACCCTTCTGATACGAGATGCCAGTCGTTCTCCCATTTGTAGCACGTGCACTTCGTTTACGCCGCCAAAGTTTGCCAGAAGCGGTATGGAGCAGGATGAAATCCATCAAAGTCGGGTCCGCTTTCCGCTGCCACCAATGTAGCGTCCCGAGACTCCCTTTAAGGTAAAAGAAGGCATAGTACTGGGGCAGAATATGTATTCTGGAAACTGAGGGCTTGGGTGCTGTTGGCACGGCCCAAAGTCCGGCCAACCGGCAGTTGCAACAATATTCGTGGGTGTTATGGAAAGAATAGTGTTTTAGCGAGGACTACGTTCTTGACTAATTAAAGAGACTCCGCTGGTGGTCAGTGGGAACTGCAATGAGATGAGCCGTTGATATTCTAATCCTGCTAGTTTTACTTACGCAACATCAATTCAAATTATGGCCTAATTAAATCATTCTGTCGCCAACACACTTGCATCTTCTCTATTGGTCTTCATGCGGCATACTAAGCAGTTACGCGACTTGCAGCATGGACACAACCTCGAGTCAGTGGCCTTTGATGCCGTCTTGTGGAAGCTACTCAGTTAGGTCTTCAGTAGTATGCAAGCAGACTGATTACGGCCCATACAGAGAGCGGCAACACCGCCAAAGCCTATTGGTCAACGTCGGTGTCAATGTTTGCTCTAACTAATTGCTCCCAACCAATCAGCCAAAAGCTAGGGTTTGCACCAATAAGATCGCACATCCGAGGTGATTTTGATGAACCAGTTGTAAGATCAAAAGGGCTTCCAATTTGATACAACTTGCAATGCATTCCAACGAAAATGGGAGGGAGCACTTCAAAGTGCCAGTGCTTTATCCCTCTTTCGAGAGTGAACCCCACACAATGCGACGCACAGTTGGCAAATTTGCGCCGTGGTAAGATGATTTCACTGCTCCACGTCGAGGAGGTGTAGTTCATGAACCAAAGTGGCATGCACATGAGGTGGTGTCCAATTCTGCTTCGCCTTGTTAAAGCCTTCCAGATGACAGGCTTGGCCGAACTGTTCAAAGAACACTTCTACGCCTCATTACCGGCAGCAGTGGTAGGCGCACACCAAGGAGGATTTCAAGCAGCCTAGATCCGTTCTACCTAGATCTCGATAGTCCAATTGGCACGCCGTGGAAGCTCACTANCAGACACATTAAAGCACTCACTCACTCACCTTCAAGCCTCCGTCCAGTCTCCTACCCTCGTCGTGGCTGCTAAGGTTGAAGTCGACGGTGTCGAAGAGGGCCACGACAACGAATGATGGACACTGCCAACCTGCCAACCACTCTTCGCACCATGGTCAGAGGTGCGGCCCAAGCCACCACCTTCACCTCCATCCCCTCACTGCCTTCTGCCGCCTCACAGACCGGGAACAACTCACAGTCGTCGCACAAGTCACCCAGCTCCGCCAGCGTCCACAACAGGCAGAGCAACTGGAGGAAGCTGCCCACGACAACGTCCATCGTCATCACAAATACGTAGGACGAAAGGAACAGGCTACACCAATGTCCGACTTTGCTCACGCACTCACGGCTCATATCCTCGTCATCCATCGTCATTACGAATAGGTGCGATGGAAGGAACAGACCACACAAAAGTCCAAATTCACGTCCTCACGATGACCCTCCCCTCGAAGGAAAATCCCACGCCCCATTGAGGAAGGAAATCCTCCTCATTTTGCAGCACTTTCCTTCATCTCTTATCAGCATTGCAATCAAGAGCATTTAGCAGTCAACCCGTCACCGACTGGATTCACTCACATGCATGCTGCCGTTTAGATTTCCAGCCTGAGAAGGTGGATAGCGGGGATGAACATGACGATTACGCCGCCGCACAGACCGAGACCAACTCACAATTGTCGCACAAGTCAGCAAGCTCTGCCAGCGTCCACATTAGGCAGATGAACTGTAGGATGCTGCCTACGGCAACATCCATCGGCATCACGAATAGGTAGGATGGAAGGAACAGACCACACAAAAGCACAAATTCGCTCACACATTCGTAGCTCATATCGTCCCAAATTGACAAGATTGAAATTAAATCGACAACACCAATCGACGAATGGGCGCGCATTTCAGCTCGCGCACACAGCAACGTTAGCAGCGAGGTGGAAGGCAAACAACCGCTCGAAGAGGAAACAGACAGAGAGACATAGGACGAGGGAGAAACGGAGAGACAACGCCCGCGACGAACGTCAGCGCTGGCGATGGCACGGACAGTGATGTCCACTCCAACGAACAGCTGCGACATGTTGTTGTAGGCACCTCGACTTCTCCACCCACCTCCAAATAAAGGAAATGCGAGATACAAATGGAGGAGTGTTCATCCATTGTGCCGAGACGGTCGATCACTGGCAACTTCAAAATGCATGTGCAGGGACAAAGGGATGTTGAGGGATGATTTCGATTCCTCTTGAAGCGTCCACTTACCTCTGAAAGTGGGGNAAGGGATGTTGAGGGATGATTTCGATTCCTCTTGAAGCGTCCATTTACCTCTGGAGGTGAGGACCAATACGGAGGAGCAGGGATCTGTATTCCGAGAGGAAGAGTACAAGGTAAGGGATGGATCCCTTCGCAATGGAAAGTAGGACTGGGAGATGGTTGTTCCAGATCTTAACTAAAGCAAAGGAATAGAACAAATCACCAGTCACTCAATGGGATCAAGCCAACAGGAGGCAAGTAGAAGGCTTCACTCACCTGAACAACTCGGTCCATTTTCCTAGCCTGCGACTACTGATGAAGGTAATGCACGGCGGAGATGACCACGGCGATGGCGGCGACGATGACGAATTTCGGCAAATGACATCCTGCAAGCAACACTGCGGTTGATGGTCTAATGTGGTGGACAAACCACCACCCTGTCCTTTATTCCAACCACAGCGCCATCGCCTCTGGAGTCAGAGGTGAACATCCATCTACAATTGGCAAGCAGATTGACAACGTCTGCCATCCACCATAGAAAGCAGAAGAACTTCACATTGTTGCCCACCACCGCCTCCATCATCTTTACCAAGAGGTAAAACAAAACAACACAAACAGGCCACAAACGCCTTCACGACTGTTCTCGCTCACATCGCTCCTGCTTGCGCACAATTGACAAATTTGACATTAAAGCGACAGCTTCATTCGACCAATCGATAAGCCTTGACGACTGACGACAAAGAGCTCGCCTTTGAGTATGTGAACGCGGTGTCTTCAGCGTAGGGACCAGCAGGCGTGATGCAACATCTCTCACTCAGGTAGAATTTCCCTCCAATCAACACTTATTCGCCAGTTTCGCGTCAGTGTTGGGTGCAATAAAAACGAATTGGTAGTGATGCATGTAGGTATGCATGTGTGAGACAAACAATAGTGGCAATGGTGAAGTTTTGAGGAAGGAAATAGTACGTGTGTCACATATGCGTGACGGTGCAATAAAAGAACACCTTCCCAAACGAAACAACCTCCTAACCACAGTAGAGGAAAGTAGTAACAGAATTTGATACACTAATGGAGGGAACTATTAGTGAATGCATGAGGTAGGAGGAGGGAGGAAGGGAAGGGTCTCCCATTACGCTCCATCTACATTCCTCCCTCGTTGAAAGCAACTGGGTGAGAGACTACAGCTACTGCTTTTCATTAAGGAGCTTGATGATTTCTTGCAGAGGGCTGCCATCAAGTCTACTAGAAGTCAAAACGAGAAAATCTGGGTCACGCTCGTAGCAAATACGCAACCAAATCCCTCTCCTCACAGTGTCCGAGCTAGTCATTCATCAAGGCAACATTATCCTGCCTTACAACGCAAGAACAGTTAGCATCATACTCACCGAAGGCGAAATCTCCTCCCCTCCTTGGATATATCGCTTTCAACATACAAGCAGTTCCCATGAGATTTGACTCCAGTGGGCTACAGCTTCCGATTGTTCTTTTACCATCTCCAGGGCATCCACTACGCGTTCTTTAGGCTCTCACCCCACCAATCCCACGTCACGCCCTCCGCCAGAGCATCCACGTCGTCTCTCAACAAAACGTGCACCAAATTCCCCGCATACACTAATTCAACATTTCAACCGAGGAGTAACTGCACAACCGCAATTAAGCCCCAATATGTGATTCTAGTTAAACCAGAAGTCAAATCTCCACCTTAGCCATACTCTAACCGATCCAATCAAACCCACACTAGCATTTGGACGAATCCATGTTTCACAGTCTTCGGTTTCAAATCTTTGCCTCATCCTGTATGCGGCGTTTGTCCATTCGCAGCCATCTTCAACCCACTTATCTACAAACATCATTCCCTCCACACCAAAGTGGCCTAATAAAAGCAATACCCCTAGCTAAAGGATGCACACCTCCACTCTGGCCTCCACTCCATCCCTACCACCGGTGACAAGAGGGGTGCATATCCACCTACAAGTTTGGACTGCATCAAATTGACTTCGGAGGAGATTTCAGTACTATCGCGTGTGCTTCACTCACTTGCCTTTCTCATCCCAACCTCCCACCAACTCATCACGCCTCTCGGCTATCAACTTCGCCGCATGGCCGACGCAGTTGGTCTTCATGACGCTGTCCTCCTCAATTCAAGTAACTGCATTAATCCGTGCAGAAGTTGAATGATTATGTTGCCACCAATCCTTCTAGCTGGTGAGCCAGTGAAGACTCCTCCCATTTCAACTTGAAGGCCTTCCTTCACTCCTCACCATCTTCGTCCACCGTTTCCGTAGCAGCAGCAGCAGCAGCAGAACTATCCAGACAATTCCTGCTCTCCTCCCTCAGCATTGACCAAAGTCAGGTTGTCGCAACACTCCTTCATGTACATGCCTTAGTCCACTGCAAACGACAAACATCTTGGGTGGAAGCACGAATACCACTGCACATTACCCAGCGTCAAGGATGGATATCAATGCTTTTGTTGTTAGCACAAGCCACTCTTCACATCCCGCACCGTCTTTGAATGTAAAGATGCCCAGCCAGATGGAAGCCACTGTAGTTGTAACATCCTTTATGCCTCCGATTTTGGCATCCGCACTTTTCAATAGCACTCAGCTGCACAAACCGTATCTCACACACGCCACGGAAATACGCGCCCGAATTTCTCCTACGACTTCATCAATTTTGATACCTGCTTTGTATTTTGTGACCTCTGAGGTCCTCCGCTTTCAAAAGGTACCTTAACACTGATTGTGTGTTACATGCGTTTATCGAATTCGGCTTTGCAGATTTATGAATGTGTCGACAAGAAATTATTAAAAGTTTAGGGCTTCAAAGATTCGATTTGACTTTCCTTCATTCTTACCTTGCTTTTAATAATAAATTCCTTAGTCGAACCTTAACTTGTTTTCGAAAAATCTTTTTGTTCTACTTTTGGTGGTTTATACACATGAACATGCGTGCAGCACATCATCTCGTTAGCTTGGATCGTCAGTTCGGTTAGTGTAAGTTGATTGACTCTGCTGTCTTTGCCGGCTGTACCGATCTATCAGCGACTGTACTGATCTCTCTTCAGTATATCAGTGGTTCTAATGTGTTCTGCTGCGAAAAGTATGCATTCTGTGAGAATAGAATGCTTCAATCAGATTTGCGGTATTCCAAGATACCCCATTTATATTTGTAGCGCACCGAGGCTCCTTTCAAGGCAAAAAAGGCATAGTACTGAGGCAGAATATATGTTCTGGAAACAGGAGGCTCGGGGGCTGCTGGCACGGCCCAAAGACCGGCCAACCGGCTACTACAATATGGTCACCCAAGTGACCGAAACCGGCAGTTCCAACTAACAAAGTATTGCACAGCCCCTCTCTTCTCTCGAGCGTCGTCCCCGACGCTCCCCATGGTCAGCCTCCCGTGTGTCAGCCATCACAACGTAATCAGTGCTGCTAGAAGCACCCACGAGCTAACCGTGCCAGCCATCGAGATTCGAGCGCATGTCTCCTTGTAGTACCATCAATTCTGCGTAGCACTCGGTGCAGCAAATGCGCATCTCTTAGTCCTCCTCTCCACAGATAATGCGGCCCAATGGAAGATGGGGGTACGAATGCAAGTTTTTGGAGGAATGGAGACGCACACAACACAGGTTGAGATTCCAGGCTTCTCCGATGCCGTCGAAGAAACGCAAGGGTATCGTAGAGCCCTGAGCGAGTGGGGCAATCGGGCCTCGTAGGAACGGGATGCACGTGATTCAAGTGTACAAAGCATAAAACGATGCTGTCGAATGGCGCCCTGCACATTCTACATCTGTGGAGGCACATTTTGGCGAAGGAGTACAAGTTGCCCAATAACAGGAGAGAGAGTTTACAGAGGATGCTTGACCACGACGTCACTGATCCACCTTGGCAGTTTCACTGACTTGGAATTCATGGCTAGTGTCGCTTCAGTTGTTGATGGCTTCCCTGCAGAACACGAGGGCGAGGGAGGTGCCGAAAATGAACGTCGATCTCAACCCTTCTGATACGAGATGCCAGTCGTTCTCCCATTTGTAGCACGTGCACTTCGTTTACGCCGCCAAAGTTTGCCAGAAGCGGTATGGAGCAGGATGAAATCCATCAAAGTCGGGTCCGCTTTCCGCTGCCACCAATGTAGCGTCCCGAGACTCCCTTTAAGGTAAAAGAAGGCATAGTACTGGGGCAGAATATGTATTCTGGAAACTGAGGGCTTGGGTGCTGTTGGCACGGCCCAAAGTCCGGCCAACCGGCAGTTGCAACAATATTCGTGGGTGTTATGGAAAGAATAGTGTTTTAGCGAGGACTACGTTCTTGACTAATTAAAGAGACTCCGCTGGTGGTCAGTGGGAACTGCAATGAGATGAGCCGTTGATATTCTAATCCTGCTAGTTTTACTTACGCAACATCAATTCAAATTATGGCCTAATTAAATCATTCTGTCGCCAACACACTTGCATCTTCTCTATTGGTCTTCATGCGGCATACTAAGCAGTTACGCGACTTGCAGCATGGACACAACCTCGAGTCAGTGGCCTTTGATGCCGTCTTGTGGAGGCTACTCAGTTAGGTCTTCAGTAGTATGCAAGCAGACTGATTACGGCCCATACAGAGAGCGGCAACACCGCCAAAGCCTATTGGTCAACGTCGGTGTCAATGTTTGCTCTAACTAATTGCTCCCAACCAATCAGCCAAAAGCTAGGGTTTGCACCAATAAGATCGCACATCCGAGGTGATTTTGATGAACCAGTTGTAAGATCAAAAGGGCTTCCAATTTGATACAACTTGCAATGCATTCCAACGAAAATGGGAGGGAGCACTTCAAAGTGCCAGTGCTTTATCCCTCTTTCGAGAGTGAACCCCACACAATGCGACGCACAGTTGGCAAATTTGCGCCGTGGTAAGATGATTTCACTGCTCCACGTCGAGGAGGTGTAGTTCATGAACCAAAGTGGCATGCACATGAGGTGGTGTCCAATTCTGCTTCGCCTTGTTAAAGCCTTCCAGATGACAGGCTTGGCCGAACTGTTCAAAGAACACTTCTACGCCTCATTACCGGCAGCAGTGGTAGGCGCACACCAAGGAGGATTTCAAGCAGCCTAGATCCGTTCTACCTAGATCTCGATAGTCCAATTGGCACGCCGTGGAAGCTCACTAACTATCCACTCGTGATGGACTGAAAAGCTGATTAAAAGTTGCAATCAACGGGTTTAGAGATGGGCCAATCCCAGGACCCACTGCACGTCTCACCAATACCCTCGTACAGTATACATCCATGCCTCCATCCAACCGTCCATTCATCCATCCATCCATCCACCCAACCAACATCCCTCCTGCATTCATCCACCCTCCCTCTCTACAACCACACGAACAGTAGCAATGGAGAAGCACAAGCGAAAAGCCAAATCCTGACAACCTTCAAGACACACAACTGCTTGTCCCTTTCTAGAGAGCAGTGTCCCACTACCACGCTTATTCACCGCCATGGTAACCATCCTTCCAACTCCACCGCACCATCGCATCCACCCTGAACTCTGTGTCGTCCAGTAAATGAACACACAACAACACCTCTATTAACTACAACGCATTCAACAAGGAGAGGATGAAAAACTAATCAATTGCTAGGAGAGGGGAAAAGGAAATTGTGATGGGCGGAAAAGGGAACGCCATGCACGAGACATCTCGTCAACAGAGGCGACAATTACGGAGGAAGAACTCTAGAAGCAGGCATTGTCCATTATGACAGTTAATCACAGGCGTTTAAAAATGCACAATCATTTGCAGTTGCAGATAAAAAAAAGGCGACCAGAAGCTTGTTTCCCGAGAAGGAGAATAAGGTGTAGGCACAGGACACCTCTTCGATCGAGGATCCCAACTGGGAAGTGGCTACTGCCCATCCACTGACAAAGCAGCAGCAGTGGCACTTCCTGTGGTGTGACGCCTCTTCCCTTGACCACTGCAACGCATTACACCAGACAACCTCTCACTCACTGGCCACTAGACTACTCCAGACACATTAATGCACTCACTCACTCACTCACTCACCTTCAAGCCTCCGTCCATTCGCCTACCCTCGTCGTGGCTCCCAAGGGTGAACTCGACGGTGTCGAAGACGGCCACGACAACGGATGGTGGACACAGCCAACCTGCCAGCTATTCTCCGCACCACAGTCAGAGGTGTGGCCCAAGCCACCGCCCTCACCTCCGTCTCCTCACTGCCTTCTGCCGCCCCACAGACCGGGAACAACTCACAGTCGTCGCACAAGTCACCCAGCTCCGCCAGCGTCCACACAAGGCAGAGTAACTGGAGGAAGCTGCCCACGGCAACGTCCATCGTCATCACAAATACGTAGGACGACAAAAACAGACCACACAAAAGCCCCAAGTCGCTCACGCACTCGTAGCTCATTTCTTCGCACAATTGACAATTCTGAATTCAAATCGACAACAGCCATCGATTAATCAAATGCCCCTGACAGATGACGAATGAGCGCGCATTTCACCACGCACACGCACACACACGCACGTAGCTTCTCTACCATCAAGGTCCTCAAGCCTGATGCAGCTTCGCGTCTGTCTCGTCTCACCCTACACGACTTCCAAGCAGAAGGCCAAGGACGTACTTAGACTTCCAAGCAGAAGGCCAAGGACGTACTTCCTAGCCGCCAAAGCGCACGAAGTCAAGACGACACTCTTCAATCATGTCACGAACCACATTCTGCACCCCTCCAATGCATCTCCAGTTCCAACCCTCTGGACCTCCTCACTACCAACATCACCAACACCACCGACGTCTCAGGCTGCATTGACTCGAGGGTTTGCAAAGCACATAGCCACATCCACGTTTCAGTAACCAATGCACCCCGTCATCCAATAACCGCAAGCAGTTCACTGTGCGATGCCAACAAACGGAGGAACCAGGCAACACAATACTCCCCTAGCACAGGCAGACAAGACATCACTACTCGACTGCTTCACAACAGTACCTCTCCACTATCGACTGCTCCACTTACAAACCTCCTGCAGCCTCATACAACAGGGTGAGTGCAGTCAGTGTCGATTTCATCTATCACCTTTGGAGATTACAGAACAACTTTTACGCAATTTAATGACGCATTCAGATCGTGACTAATGGCATGCTTCAACTCACTCCTGCATTCGGCTAATCCCATATCCACACATAGCATTCACACTCCAATCCAGCCTCAAAACCCAGGCAGTCAAAACAACAACGCCATTACTCCTCAGTAAATTTATGCCAAGAAACTAATAACTGCTCCCCCTATTCACATTGGCTACTTACTTAAAAATGACTTAAAATAAATAATAGTAGATGAGAGGAAATAGAACACACTTACCGTACATTACCAACAATGCGGGGAACCGATTGCAGCAGCACACAACATCTGCCCATGCACACCAACTCTACGACTTCATCGCGCATGTGGGAATTCGTCGACTTGTGATGTTTGTAGAGTCCAACAGACCATCGGCTATGCAACTGCTCTCTTCACCGAGGTAATCTGCCATAGCTCAAGGACAGCATTCGCTCACTTGGGAGGCTTCGCACATGCAATCCAATTCCCTCTCCAATTCTTCCATACACTTTCCACACGCAGTTCCTCGTGCACACCCTTTGCCATCCTCTGATGGTCCACCACTGCGATCGCCATCTTCCTCTTCAGAGCCTGCAAGTGTACAACGCACTGCTGTCACGAGTGCAGGATTCGAGCCTGCACACTTCACTAACGGTGTGTCCCAACGCCAACACGCGCCATAGAGCCAAGAAGTTTATGCGTGCCTGCAGTTTTATAATGCTTGGCAACAAAGTAGAAGAAAGTCAACAATGCAACACATCAGAGCAACTAAAACTAGAAGGCACGCGTCAACCTAGTTGCAAGGCGCACAAACGATGCTTCAAAAGTGCCGCGCATTGGGTCTGCGTATTTGGGCAGTATAATCAATGGAAATAGCAACCAAACCTCCGCTTAAAGCATCACCATCGGGACAATTTTTTATATACGGTGTAGGAAACAAGTATTGACGTGCTTTCCAGATCAATTTTAAATTCGTCCTGAATTCCATTGCATTTTAAAGCATGATTTAACAATATTATCCGCAGTATTTCTTGTAAATTTTTTCTCGCCCTGCCAATCTGCACGTCTCCTCGCAGGCCCATCTTCCTTCCTTTTGTCTACTTTTGTACACGAGACACATCTGCCGCATTTTGATGCGTAAGCATTTCTGCTAATAGACGTGGTAGAAATTCGAGGTGTTCTCGAACATCCATTCTTCATCTCTCATCCGTCGATTCTTTTCTCCGAATTCGTTCCTTTCTTCAATTCAGTTACAGTGCCCGTTTGTAAAACTGAGGTGAGTAGGAGGGGGAAATCAACCTCCCCAACTCCCTCTGATCACCCTTCGCTTACAATATACCTATCATGTATCCCACTATAAGCACTTCACCGTGTTTGGTGCAGCATTGCTCCCCTATTCCTAAACTAAATAGTGTTTAAGCATTTAGTCACCTGCAGTGCACTGCGTGTTTGCGCCTTGCATTTCTGCCACTTGACCTCCGACTGGTCGGCACTGGCAGATCGCCCATGCCGACTTCCTTCGCAAGCCTCAACATTCCATCGGTGAAAGCGTATGTCGGAAAGCAGCTGTCAACACAACCATGCACCCCCTCTGAACCGCTCCCCACTTAAACTTCTTCCGCCACCACGTACTGCTGTCCACCAACGAATTGCGGCACTGCTGCCAGCCCCTTCACCCCTGGTGGCGATGACAGTGATCAGCGAATCGACCTGCTGCAAGATAGCGGCTACGCCTTCAATCGCTCGCATGCGTAGGAAGAACGATTCACTAAATAGGTGAACAAATGCAATCCCTCACGCGAAACCATCCCAAAGAGACCGCACCCGCACGAACCCCTCGAAACCAACGCCAGGGGGTTAACAACAACGCTTATATATTCTAATTCATTCAACAAACTGAGAGTGGAAGACCACAAGGCGCCTTTTGCTGCCGCACACACACACACACACACACACACAACACACAACAACACCTCTATTAACTTTAACGCATTCAACAGGGGGAGGGTGAAAAGCTACTAGAAGATGGGGAGAGAAGAGTGATAGGTGGGATAGGCAACGCGATGCACGATATCTCCTGTCAACAGAGGTGGCAATTTATAACAAAGGCCTCAGCAGGCAGAAGTTGTCAATGCTGCAAGGACGGTCAATCAAAACGGTCTTCAACATGTAGGGATGAACAAAAATTCCTCCGTGGGACATCCACACTCCATTGGAGGTGGAGACCAAAACGGGTGATCACAGACCTGTTGTCCGAGACGAAGAATAAGGTGTAAAGGGTAGCTCGCCTCCGCGATCGAGGATCCCAACTGGGAAGAGGCCACTGCCTATCCACTGAGAAGGCACCAGCAGCAGTGGCACTTCGTGTGGCGTGACGCCTCTTCCCTTGACTACTGCAACGCATTACACCGGACAACCTCTCACTCACTGGCCACAAGACAACTCCAGACACATTAAAGCACTCACTCACTCACCTTCAAGCCTCCGTCCAGTCTCCTACCCTCGTCGTGGCTGCTAAGGTTGAAGTCGACGGTGTCGAAGAGGGCCAAGACAACGAATGATGGACACAGCCAACCTGTCAACCACTCTTCGCACCATGGTCAGAGGTGCGGCCCACGCCACCACCCTCACCTCCATCCTTTTACTGCCTTCTGCTGCCCTACAGACTGAGAACAACTCACAGTTGTCGCACATGTCACCCAACTCCGCCAGCGTCCACACAAGGCAGAGCAACTGGAGGAAGCTGCCCACGGCAACGTCCATAACAGACCACACAAAAGTCCAAATTCACGTCCTCACGATGACCCTCCCCTCGAAGGAAAATCCCACGCCCCATTGAGGAAGGAAATCCTCCTCATTTTGCAGCACTTTCCTTCATCTCTTATCAGCATTGCAATCAAGAGCATTTAGCAGTCAACCCGTCACCGACTGGATTCACTCACATGCATGCTGCCGTTTAGATTTCCAGCCTGAGAAGG
>LWMK02000177.1:0-15325 GCA_001693075.2 Taenia saginata
GAACTATTTGGGCTAGCCAACCCGCATTTAGAATTTAACAAAACAACCATATTCAGAAAATATGCAAATTTTGACAAATATGCACGTAAATATTCATTGCATTTGTAAAAGATAAAAAAACATGCGTACGAGTATTATTTAAAAGGTAAATTAAATTACCAAATATTCAAGAAAATCGATTTAGCAAGATGGAAATTGGAATGTTTCGTTTGGACTGTTGGTTTCAGTCGCCTAGGTGGTTCCGTTGTGCTAGCCGGTTTGCCGGCCTCCTGGCCATACCAACTGCCCCCAATCCCTCTCTTTCCAGAGTACATATTCTACCCTAGCACTATGTTTTTTTTGCCTTACAGAAAGTGTTGGGAGATGTTACCAATTGAAGCGACACTAGCTTTGAACTCCAAGTCCAGTGAACTGCCTAGAGGGGTCAAGCATCCTCCGTTAGCTCTCTTTCCTGTTCTTGGGACACTCACCTCCCCTCTCCAAAATGCCTACCAACAGAAGTAGAATCTGCGGGACGCCTTTCGATAGCATCATGTTGTGCTTTGCACACTTACATCGCGTGATACCCGTTCCTATGAGGCACAATTGCTCAGGGTTCTACGACAACCTCGGTTTTAGCCCACTGCATCAAAAAAGCCTGAAATCAAAACTTGTGTTTCATGTGTCTTGATCCATTCGAAAACTTTGATTCAGACCTCCATCATTTCATTGGAACACATTGTTGTGAACGAGAAGGACTAAGAAATACGCCTTAGATTCGCCGAGTTTCGTGCAGAATTGATGGCACTGCAAGAACACATGCGTTTGAATCTCGATGACTGGAGCAGTTAGCTTATAGATGCTTATTCCAGCACTGATTACGTTGTGATGGCTGATACGGGAGTCTGACTAGGGGAAGAGTTGGGGACGGAGCTGTGAAGGAGAGAGTGGCTGTGCAAAACCTTGTTTGTATGGACCGCTGGTTTTGGTCACTTGGATGGCCATATTGTACTAGTCGGTTGGTCGGCGTCCGGGCCGTACCAACAGCCCTCCGATCTCTCTCTTTCCAGAATATATATTCTGTCCCTAGTACTATGTCTTCCTTTACCTTAAAAGAAATCTCGGGACGTTACAGGCGCTTTAAATTTAATGATGCTGTAGCGCCCCAATACTTCCTCGAGGGCAAAAGAAAGCATGATTCCAGGGCAGAGGGTTTGGGACTGCTAAGCGTAGCCCGGAGGCCAGCCAGCACACCTAGTACAATGTGGACACCCCAGTGACCGAAACCAGCAGTCTGAACAGACAAAGCATTACGGATGCTTTTAAACATTCAGGTAAGTGTCGTTAACTTGTTCTTCTTCCTCAGCGTATGATGCTTTGCGAAGATGTACATAACAGTTCGAGTTACTTTCCAGTGTCAAGCCCATATATTTTGCATTAATTTTATTAAGTGATTCCTCACTATCCCATAACAAAACAGCCTACATAAAAATAAGTTTTGTGCTAATTTGTGGCTGGCCAAGAAATATGAATTTTATTCCTATCGAAAATGGAAAGAGAGAAATGTTATTTGCTAAAAAANGGGACTGCTAAGCGTAGCCCGGAGGCCAGCCAGCACACCTAGTACAATGTGGACACCCCAGTGACCGAAACCAGCAGTCTGAACAGACAAAGCATTACGGATGCTTTTAAACATTCAGGTAAGTGTCGTTAACTTGTTCTTCTTCCTCAGCGTATGATGCTTTGCGAAGATGTACATAACAGTTCGAGTTACTTTCCAGTGTCAAGCCCATATATTTTGCATTAATTTTATTAAGTGATTCCTCACTATCCCATAACAAAACAGCCTACATAAAAATAAGTTTTGTGTTAATTTGTGGTTGGCCAAGAAATATGAATTTTATTCCTATCGAAAATGGAAAGAGAGAAATGTTATTTGCTAAAAAAGGGTGTAGAAAGATGATACCACCAATTCGCCCATCTTCGCCTTCCGCTAATATCCATCAACCTGGGTGTTAATGGGAGAGCAACTGCCCCATAGATAGGCGAAGTATCGAAAATATTACCAAAAGGTTATATTTAACGGAGCATATGTAGTTGTTATTTGCTTTTATGCTGTTTTACCACCGTTAATCATCAATGACCACCTAATTATTTATTAATATTAGCATTTGCATATTTACCGTGATACATAGTTGTGGGTGTTTTCGTTATACACACATCTCTCTTGTATCTGTTAAAACAAGCATGCATTTATTGATTCACATTTGGGCAAACATTCACATGCTGGTACATCTACGCCCACCCCAACCCCGTTAGAAATGATTTTGGCAACTAAAACACTGAGAGTGTGTGTGTGTAATGGATAGAAATGGAAGGAATGTTTCAGTGTTTGGGTGGACAAAAGCGAGTGTTGGCTAGCTGATACCGTGGCAGCATAGACCCACGGGCGACCGTCGCCACATCATCCTCCTCCTGGGTCTGGCCGTTCTTGGACCAATGAGAAGACGCCTGATGCAGCTGTGCGCGTTGTGATTGGCTGACGTGTGCGTTAACGCGTGTGAGGTGAACTTTGCCGGCGATAATGAGGGAGGGAACGTGCATAAGTAGGTGTGGAGGAGGCGGTGGTGGATTGCATGGTTTCGCGTTTCACTGACGAGGGCATGGCGGTCGTTGTGGTCCCCAAGATAGTGTCAGGCAAAGCCGCGAGGAAGGCGTCGAAGGTGAAGGTGAAGGTGTTGAAGACGAGTAAGGCAAAGAAGAGCTGCACCATCTGCATCTACAAGGTGTTGCGACAGGTGCATCTGACACAGGCATCTCGTCGAAGGCGTTGTCGATAATGAAATCCTCCGTGAACGACAGCTTTGAGCGGATTGCCGCCGAGTCGATTGAAGCACTGCAGTAAGAAGTGGGCAATCACGAGCAGAGAGATTCAGGATGCTGTGTGTCTGCTGCCGCAGGGTGAGCTGGTAAAGCACGCGGTGTCGAAGGGCACTAAGGCTGTGACCAAATACACCGGATCCATGTGGATGATGAGGTGTGTGTGTGTGGAGTACAGTGAGTGAGTGATTGAGTGAACGCATTGCGCGGCTATGCTGAGGGACACTACTGCTACTGACACATTCATTCTTGGTTGCTGTAGTGGAAATACACACTTCTGCTACCACTTTCTCTATCCTGTCTCGTCTTTATTCGTGTGCTGCTTGGAGGTGCTAGCGTTCATGTATGCAGTGCTCACGTCTGTCTAAGTGTAGGTGAGAGCAGGTAAGGCGGTTTAGATGACGGGAATGGGGTGTGGTAAGGCGTGCAAAGATGATTGTGATGATTGGGTCAACACTGAAGAGGAGAATGGGGAGAGAGGTAGGCTTTGTGATGGATGGAGTGATACTCAGTGCTCTCACAAGACGGCCTCAAGGAAGAGATGTTAGGACGGTGTGGTTGTCTTGCAAATACGACCTTGTTAGTGCTAAAATTAATAAGTTGATGGTATTTAGTGAATTAGTGGTAAAACAACATAAAAGCACACAACTACTGCGTATTTTCCATTAAATGTAATAATAACAATAATGATGTCAATAATGCAAATAATTCGCACTCATATACAGCAGCTGCCGATCCATCAATTACCAGGCAGATGGGTAGGGCTTGAATGGCAAGAGAGATAGATTGCTGATGATCTCGAGGAGAGACGAGTGAGTGGAGGAGCGTGGAACAGCACGGAATTGTTGGATTCGATGGTTCAGTACACACAATATCTACAATCCTCGACACTGTTGAGGCAAAATCAGTTCGTTAGCCCAAATAAAAAAACGAATGCTCCATGGTTTGGGCCACACGAGATGCAGTCATGGCAGATGCAGTTACCAGTGGGGTACAGCTCCACAAATAAAGTGGCCAATGGCAGAAAATGTTGGTAGTGAAGAGCCAATGAGATGCGTGAAGTGGTTGGGGTGTTGCGTGGCCAATAGGAAGCGTCTCTCAGTGTGATAGGTGGCAAGAATAGAATGGAGGTGGTCCGTCAGGTGGCAGGGGAACGTTTCAATCAGGAATGAGTGGAAGAGGCAGAGGAAGCAAGTCGCGGGCCACGGCAAAGACGAAGTCGGCTCAGGCAGGTCTACGGTTCCCCGTGGCTCGAGTGCACCGACTTTTGCGTCGTGGCAACTACGCGTAGCATTTGGGTGCTGGAGCACCGGTCTACTTGGCTACTGTGCTCGAGTACCTGGCTGCCGAGATGCTGGAGTTGGCGGGCATACGGCGTGCGACAACGAGAAGGCGCGTATCATACCTCGATGGTATTTAGTGAATTAGTGGTAAAACAACACAAAAGCACATAACTACTGCGTATTTTCCAGGAAATGTAATAATAACAATAATGATGTCAATAATGCAAACAATCCGCACTCATATACAGCAGCTGCCGATCCATCAATTACCAGGCAGATGGGTAGGGCTTGAATGGCAAGAGAGATAGATTGCTGATGATCTCGAGGAGTGACGAGTGAGTGGAGGAGCGTGGAACAGCACGGAATTGTTGGATTCGATGGTTCAGTACACACAATATCTACAATCCTCGACACTGTTGAGGCAAAATCAGTTCGTTAGCCCAAATAAAAAAACGAATGCTCCATGGTTTGGGCCACACGAGATGCAGTCATGGCAGATGCAGTTGTCAGTGGGGCACAGCACGATGAATAAAGTGGCCAATGGCAGAAAATGTTGGTAGTGAAGAGCCAATGAGATGAGTGAAGTGGTTGGGGTGTTGCGTGGCCAATAGGAAGCGTCTCTCAGTGTGATAGGTGGCAAGAATAGAATGGAGGTGGTCCGTCAGGTGGCAGGGGAACGTTTCAATCAGGAATGAGTGGAAGAGGCAGAGGAAGCAAGTCGCGGGCCACGGCAAAGACGAAGTCGGCTCAGGCAGGTCTACGGTTCCCCGTGGCTCGAGTGTACCGACTGTTGCGTCGTGGCAACAACGCGTAGCGTTTGGGTGCTGGAGCACCGGTCCACTTGGTCGCTGTGCTCGAGTACCTGGCTGCCGAGATGCTGGAGTTGGCGGGCATATGGCGCGCGACAACGAGAAGGCGTGTATCATACCTCGTCACCTACAGGTGAACATGCGTAACGACGAGGAAATGAACAAGTTGTTGGGTGGTGTGACCATCGCGCAGGGTGATGTGGTTACCAACGTCCAGGCTGTGCTGCTGCCGCAGAAGGCGGAGGAGCCGGTGGGTAGCAAGGGGTACGCAGTGCAAGAGGATTCTCGCAGACAGACAGACAGACAGACAGACAGACAGACAGACAGACAGACTGGCTGAGTCTGCAACCATGAACGCGATAACGGTCCTCCTGAGGGTCGCCACCACAAGTCAGATTGTTGGCCACTAAATGTGTTGATACGTATGTTGATGATGCAAAACAGTGAACTAGTCAGCTCAAAGACGACCGCACAAAACGGCTAGTTGAACTGCTCCACAAGTCAAGAAAAATCAAATGTGAGCGACAATGTAATAGATGTGCTTGATAATTTCAAGTTAACATAAGCTGTTTTTTTCAAAACTGAACAACACAAAGTATCTTATTCGGACATAGAGTTTAGGAAAGGCGACCACCAAAGCAATGTTTGCAAAGAAACTTGTCCAGCAAAACAAGGGTGTTCACTCATCATCATTCCAGGCCACCTATTTTAAAGAGGGCTCGTCAGAGAATTCAGTGCGTGATAGCAAACTTGACAGTCAACATGCAAGCCTGTACTTGGCAAAAAGTGCTGAGATTGCATTCATTGCGCATTGAGTTAATTAATAAACACAAAGCATAGATTTTACTTCCACTTATGAGGTTACATTGAAATGAAACTCAAAAAGTTGAAATGCTGCTCCAGCTCCCTTTTCAACAAAAAAAGTTATGTGCTAGTTAACGTGGGTTGTCAATCGGGCAAATGGAGCGCACTAATTACTTAAAGGTGTCTCCATTTTAGCTGTTACTTTTCACTTATTCTCATGGATTCTGAACAAACTAATGTCCTTTTTTTCCTTGTTAGTGTAGTTAATGCATTTTTGTCCACGAAAAGAATTTGGCATTAAGCTGTCTCCAGCCGGCACCTCAACAGGTAACATCAGGCCACATGATTGTCCTGTACTTCGTATCAACGCATAATGACGAATTGTCCTTCTTCTACTTCCATGACGAGTGTATATTTTGTGCCCTACAGTCTACTGGCAATAACGACTGGATGAGGGGTATGCACTTAATAAGTGCGCATAACGGACTAGGTATGCAGATCGTCTAACAGGGCAAAGGATGGACAATAGCAATGCGGAAAGTAAAACACCGGCTGTGTCTTCATTGAGTAAGCGACTGAAAGCATGCAGTTTTGATCCTGTACTCTTGCTGTTTATTTCATAATTATAACATAAAATTATGTCGATGCATAAAGATGATGAAAGCATGGGTGTGGCAAAGAGCAGAGCGACTCACTCCCAAATATAACTACGGAACATGCAAATGTAGGTAGGCGGTACGTGTTTCTGATTCTGCGCCTTCGATAATGCTTGCTCCCA
Source organism: Taenia saginata (assembly GCA_001693075.2). NCBI lineage: Eukaryota > Metazoa > Platyhelminthes > Cestoda > Cyclophyllidea > Taeniidae > Taenia > Taenia saginata. Next base: position 6,534 of record LWMK02000177.1, read on the forward strand.
ACTAGCGAGGAGAGTGAGGGTAGTTCGACCTCTCCAACACGAGCTGAGAAATGCAGTTGCCCCACTAAAAGGGATGAAAGAGTGGGGTGATGTTGACGAAGAGAAGGGAATGGAAAGTGAAGAGGTCAACGGAGGAAGCGAATGCAAGAAAACAAAACACTACTAAGTTCTAATATTTGTGCGGAGTTCGTGATTTGATTTGACACAACATGTAACATAATACTCCTCTTTCAAATTCATTAATTCTTTCATCAAACCAGCCTTTCATACACTCGGTCATCTATCTACATTTGCGTACTTGCTGTAATAGTCACCCAAATATTGCTCAAGATAAATTATTATAAAGCCAAAGCTGGGGTGCTTGTTATTGTCACACAGATCTTTCTTGACGGTCCCAATTAAGAGCACTAACATTTGAATAAATGTTTAACAGATTCGTAAAAATGGAGAAAAGTAAAGAGGCAAATAAGTTGGTGAGGAAATAGAGAGAGTGGTGTCATGACTCACCCTTAATTTCCACGAAGCCCGCCTTGACTCCATGCATTGGTGCATCGACGTTCTTCGAGCGGAGAAGGGGGCGACGATGAGATCATAGAAGGGCACATAGTGCTAGGAAGAAACGTAGCGGAGGAGGGGCGTATAGGATGAACTGGGTAGTGAGGAGTATAACAGTCGGGAGAATCGCGACAAACAGCATGTCTAGCGTTAATGTGATTAAATTCTCCCCTTCGCATGTGTGGAACAGACCAGTGGCACGTGATGCATGCGACGTGTCGCGTGGTCTATTGTAGCATCGTGTCTCTTGGCCCAGGGAACAATGCTACCACATTAACTTTGGTTTGGATGTAGCACCAGAGTTTGTGTGCTTCCGCGCCTTTTCATCTTGACTAAACGCTCTCTACAGAGGAGATCAGGAGGCAGCATGCTCTGCTCCAAAGCTTTACAACCTCGCATAGTACGTGGTCAAGTTGCATCTTCTACCTCCAAATAAACACCCTTTTGGAGTTCGCAAGTTGGCCCCCCAGTAGGTGAGCGATGCTGGACATAGCGCTGTTGTTGGCGAAATAACTGCTAAGATGTCGAGGTGCGAACATATCTAGCAGCCAATCTTGCTCACCTTCATTCGCAAATTGCTATCTGAATTGGAAATGATTTTTTCAAAATAATGCTATAGCAGATGCAACGGAGTGATAACCTCGAGGCGGAGGACTCACCGGCTTACACTAATAATTATTTTATTCTACGCAAAGTGGGTTCACTAAAATAGGATTTCAGTAGGCACACTCCGACCTCTTGACCAGAGAAAAGTAGGTCTAGTCACCTTGATACAAAACAACCTGACCATTGAAAGAATGGGTAAGCAAATCAATGTCATTAGCTCTGCGGATATCTTTCGCCTCTTGCTTAACGTAGGCTAAGGATTTGCAAGTATATAGGGAGGCCTTCAAGAACTGACGTAGAAGTGGTACTAAGAGCTATTTGTGAATGACTTTGTCCAAACGTGTACTATACTTAGTGCCAGTGGTGCTGAAAGTACCACCATTCTATAAAATGTTCATTTTCGAGCTCTCAAATTTTTCATTTGCATGCTTGACTGTTAAACACCTTCTAGATCACTACGCCGATGCTCACCTTAGCCTGGTTGGATAAAAACATGTGCACTCGTCTTAAACGTAAGCGGAGGAGGGGCGTATAGGATGAACTGGGTGGTGAGGAGGATAACAGTCGGGAGAATCGCGACAAACAGCATGTCTAGCATTAATGTGATTCAATTCTCCCCTTCGCATGTGTGGAACAGACCAGTGGTACGTGATGCATGCGACGTGTCGCGTAGTCTATTGTAGCATCGTGTCTCTTGGCCCAGGGAACAATGCTACCACATTAACTTTGGTTTGGATGTAGCATCAGAGTCTGTGTGCTTCCGCGCCTTTTCATCTTGACTAAACGCTCTCTACAGAAGAGATCAGGAGGCAGCATGCTCTGCTCCAAAGCTTTACAACCTCGCATAGTACGTGGTCAAGTTGCATCTTCTACCTCCAAATAAACACCCTTTTGGAGTTCGCAAGTTGGCCCCTCACTAGGTGAGCGATGCTGGACATAGCGCTGTTGTTGGCGAAATAACTGCTAAGTTGTCGAGGTGCGAACATATCTAGCAGCCAATCTTGCTCACCTTCATTCGCGAATTGCTATCTGAATTGGAAATGATTTTTTCAAAATAATGCTATTGCAGATGCAACGGAGTGATAACCTCGAGGCGGAGGACTCACCAGCTTACACTAATAATTATTTTATTCTACGCAAAGTGGGTTCACTAAAATAGGATTTCAGTAGGCACACTCCGACCTCTTGACCAGAGAAAAGTAGGTCTAGTCACCTTGATACAAAACAACCTGACCATTGAAAGAATGGGTAAGCAAATCAATGTCATTAGCTCTGCGGATATCTTTCGCCTCTTGCTTAACGTAGGCTAAGGATTTGCAAGTATATGGGGAGGCCTTCAAGAACTGACGTAGAAGTGGTACTAAGAGCTATTTGTGAATGACTTTGTCCAAACGTGTACTATACTTAGTGCCAGTGGTGCTGAAAGTACCACCATTCTATAAAATGTTCATTTTCGAGCTCTCAAATTTTTCATTTGCATGCTTGACTGTTAAACACCTTCTAGATCACTACGCCGATGCTCACCTTAGCCTGGTTGGATAAAAACATGTGCACTCGTCTTAAACGTAGTAGAAGGACCATTCGTCATTATGCGTTTATACGAGGTTAGGGTTATAGAATGCTTGTTCTTTTGCAAACTAAGCCATGGGGAATGGATTCTGGGTGGAAGTGAGTGAAATGTTTCGAGTCTTATAGAAAGGCGTATTCCACCAGAAGTTGGAGTGAGCATTACGAGGCACAGTGATCGGGTTGCCATTAGTTCGCGTACACCTCTTCTGACTAAATTAGAGAGCAAACTCTGATGCTGAGAACTTCTGGTTGACACTATGACTCAGACCTTCCAATTTAGGGTAAATTGATGGAAGGTGGAAAAGTGAAAAGTGATTTTGTTGTTAGTTGGGTTTTGCTGGCAAATGGGGCTGTCAACTTTAGCTCAGCCAATAGGCAAGCAAGTGCGCCCTTGTTTTATTCATTATCGGGGTAAAAGCAGTTTGCGTGTGTCGCCACCTTAGGAAATAGCATTCGATCTTAGAGAAAAGTGTCAAAGTTTTAAAGAATGAGGATCACTCGTTTCATTCAACTTCCGAATGTGCCAGCTTGACACCTTTTGTTCGATCACACACATGTGGGAATCTCAAGTAGGATGTCTTCCCATTTCCATTAAGCAAGACGATTTCCGTTTGCAAGTCCCAATGGTAAGTCACCAGATTGTGCATCTCGTCACATGAGATGAGGGAGTAGACTTAGGTGCTGGCATAGCTGACTTCACTGCATGAACCCACATCGTTGCTGAGACGATATTTCCACTCCTCTCGTGAACTCTGTTGAAGTGTACTCGAACCGAGACTATAAAATGGGCCCAAGCACAGCGGCTAGCAGTGAGAGAAGATGAAAGGGAGAATCTAGAATCTGAATTCGATATGGAGGGATGCGCTAGGAGGTTCTGACGCGAGTCACCGTCTCGAGATATTGACAAGCAGTCGAGAATACTTGTGCCAAATAAAGTAAAGATCTGCTGTTTGGGCCAAAGTGCGTCAGTTGCTCTCCATTCTGATATGCTTCATTTGAAATAGCAGGAGCTGTGCCAGAATACTAATGAAGGTAGACGATATCTCCGTCGCGATGCAGTTTGGTATCGCAGGATGTCAACAACGTTCGCATGGAGGGCTCTGTTTCTTTAGTAAAATGCTCTGCGATTTGCCCTGCTATCCAAGGTGGGTGGTGAAAGCATTATCGCCATGATCAGTCAATCCCGTTTCTGCATGCCCAATCCCTCCTGCTTGAATTTGTTTGTTCTATCTTGAAAGCCACTTTTCGTCTGTTTAAACCAAATCCAGTTTTATTATCAGCTACTTTGCCTGAATGGCATTACAAAATTTAGGATTGCTTCTGCTTTCATATTTTTATCCAATTCTTTAAAAAGTTTTATGATCCTGGAAGCAAGTCTCTACTTTCGCTTGGCTCAAGTATTAGCAATTATTTGTCAATGTCTCGAGGCAATCTGCGATTCGCGTCAGAGGCTGCTAGCACATTTGCATGCATTCTCATTGCCAGCCACTGTACTGGGCAAAATTGTGGTCTCGCTTCGAGTACAGTTTAACAGAAGTCACGAGAGGTGTAAAATATTGCTTCGGCGACGATGCGGGCTCATACAGTGATGCAAGCCCTGGTATCGCCTAACCGTTCTCTACCGCATCTCTTCGAGAATTTAAATACTGCTTTAGTTTTTATTTGTTTATGCTATGAACTGTGCAGCCTGGATGGATAGGGAATCATCGCATTTGCAATCTTAAATTGTGCGCAAAGGAACGTGAAATACCAGGGTGCCACGTGGTGGAGTTACAGTGAGGTGGAAGATCTCCATGGTTTGTGTTTTCCCGCTAAATTTGTTCANGTGAGGTGAAAGATCTCCATGGTTTGTGTTTTCCTGCTAAATTTGTTCACATTCAATAAATTTTATCCTGGAAAGCAGTGAATCAATGTAAGCATTGCGTGCCTCTTGGGTGTAGTGGGCAGCTGAAATAGCCANGCATTGCGTGCCTCTTGAGTGTGGTGGGCAGCTGAAATAGCCGAAGCATTATTCAGAAATTATTATTATTATTATTATTATTATTCAGAAGTTTTGCATTTTAAATTGATTTAGGATGGCAAGGTTAAGGAGGTGTACTGGAGGCAGAGATATACCTGATCATCATGTCTTATTGTGCTTACTCCAACTTCTGGCGGTATGCGCCTTTCGCCAAGACTCGAGAACGCAACTTTGCAGTAAGTGGATGCGAAAATGAACCACGGATTCCCTTGTTACTACGCCATGTCCTAAAATAGTGGTTACTGGTCTTACTTGCGATGGAGTGACCTGTCGCAACTGTGTGGATTGATGGAGACCGGCAGCACGCGCCCTCGCTTGACGAAAACCATCTCACATCATAATTCGATCTGACTTTCGCGTAGATAGTAAGCCAGTCACTCAGTCAGTAACCAACCAAAGTGTGGGTTGTTTTGCAAAAGATTTGAAAGAATGAAGGAACGATTCGATGGAATTTCAGATTAGTCGTCTGTTGCAACCATTTTCAAGCAAAAACAGGCATAATAAGTCTTGCTTTGAGCTGTTTATGTTACCCTAATTTCTAACTAGTGTAGCCTGATGCCTGTTTGCAACATTTCACGATCCTTGTGCTCAAGGAAACAGGTAGGTAGGACACATCACTAGGGAGCAATCAGTGTTTTGTTCACAGCAAACCAATTCTGACAGGGTGCACCATATTTTGTGGCTCAAACAAGTAGGTTTGTTTGCATCATAAATGATAATACCTGTAAGAGAGCCCCAGGTCCGAAATGAAATGTGGTTTCAGAGGGAAATTGCTGCACCCTTGACATTGGCCTGATTAAAGTATTACTATAATAGAAATGGCTCTTACTTTGTTCCTTTAAGTGCTCTCTCAACACATTTCTTTTAAGGCACTTGGGTGAACTCCCTCCGGCATATCTCTCCACTTGCCGTGATATATTGCTCACATCGTGCTTGTGTTCCGTAAATGAGCGTTTATAGTAGAGGTTAAAGGGCAGATAACTCTCTACTTTATTATTTATTAGAATGTAGCTGTATTGCGCCGATCTTGTTTTAGAGCACACCCTGCACTAGGAAAGACAATGAAGGTTGGTATCATGCCTACCATTACAGTAAAGGCGTGTAGGCGCGGAATGCACTGTGTATCTGGCGGCCGTACAACAGTGCCTCGACTAGTCTGTTTCTACATTCCTCTTTTATCCTGCCAGAGCAATAAAGAGCAAAAGGCTGTCTTCCCGACATGGGAAAACCACTTGTTAGCAACACCAGCCCTAAGTCTTAAGACAAGGTTCATAATCATGGAAGGTATGCAAATAGAAGATGATAAATTTTAGCTTGTAAAGGCAATTATCAGATCTACCAATTTATAGGCATGGATTTGTTGACCAATCACAACGCAGGGCAGCACTACTTTTTACCTTACAGGAACGAATGTTGCAAATAAGACAGACGATTTCTTTCCTACCCTATTGTTGAGGGTAATTACTTGAAACGATCAATGACTCAGTGCTATTCTTTGGTTTTACTCCGAAATCCTCATTCGTCCCCTTAAGCATAAGACGCCAAAACAAATAGGACGCGAATTCTGTCTTTCGAGCGTAGTAATCGAGATTCTTCAAAGAATGTGTGTGCATGCACACACCTAAGCCTTTTGACGCGGTGTCCTGCTTATGTCACCAAATAGAGGCTCTGATTAACAGAACCATGTGTCAGAATGCTGCATTTATGACGCCAGCCAGATTAACTTGACATTATTTGCCAATCAGTGCATGCAGACGTATTAGTATTTGCACGCAATCACACCATCCAAATTTTAAATAATAAGCGGGTTTGACCAGACACCACTGCTTCCTATATTGCATAAGTTTCGCAGAATTTATAGCTCATCAACTCCTAAACTATTTAAGGACACAAAGAAGGTTGAAATAAGGAACGNACTTGTGTCAGAATTCTGCATTTATGACGCCAGCCAGATTAACTTGACATTATTTGCCAATCAGTGCATGCAGACGTATTAGTATTTGCACGCAATCACACCATCCAAATTTTAAATAATAAGCGGGTTTGACCAGACACCACTGCTTCCTATATTGCATAAGTTTCGCAGAATTTATAGCTCATCAACTCCTAAACTATTTAAGGACACAAAGAAGGTTGAAATAAGGAACGTTTAAATTCATAAAAATTTTTAGCTATTAAATGTATGCTTTAGACTCAGGAGGCATAACTCTATTAGGAACAACCTAGTCTGTAGCAAATAGTACCTTTTTATGTGTCAGTCCGTCTATCATTAATAGCAGAAAAGGGGTAAATGAATAACAAATACTGTAAATGAGCAATATGTAAGGTGCCTAAATGCATAGGCTTCAAAGCTGTTTGTTACCTGAAGTTGCAAAAGGAGTTTTAATTTGACAGATGGCCTGATTAATGTAACTGCTGACAGGCCTAATCAAACAATTGTTACACTATACAGCAAAATTAAACTTGAACCAAATAAACATAACAACAATAAACAGAGTCATAACTGGGTCACTTATTATCCTTAGGTGACAAATACATTTCAAAACGATGACATGTTTTGGCTGAATTGCAAGTAAATTAATGTGACTTCTGACCAAGTCGATCCAGTCCAAGAAATAGTATTCTGTACAAAGAATGGTTGTGCTCTGTGGAGGTAAGTTTGGCTCCCATGCTAGTTGCAGCAGCAACTTGCACGTGATCTCAAAGAGGGTGTGTACTATGACAATAGTAAGTTAAAATGAAATTTTCACTTGTAAAATCGTGGTAACACATTTTACGATTTTTTGTACGCACTCTTTGCTTTAGTTGATGCAAGACATGTGATGTGACAAAACTTTGTTTCCAACTTTTTGCTCCAAAACGCGGTCCCTGGGAGAATTCGCTTAACAGATACTTAATGGATTAAAATATGCTTAAAATAATGAGTTTGAAGAAACAGTCTTTTGAATTCTGCTTAGCTGCCTTGATCGCAGAAAATGGAAGGAGATAATTTCATTTGGCGGGTTTTTTCTTCACATAGTTAGGATCGACCTACAGATGTCATTTCCGCTTTCCCGATTTGGAAAAGCAGGCCATGTACCGAGCTACAATTTGATTTTCAAGGTGCAAGCAGTCAATCTCAGGTATGCTAACTTTTGATTGCTCACGGTTCATCACTTTACTTTTTCACGTAGCAGTACAATCTTCCCAGCATTAATCACGGTCATGTATATTTCCTATTCGATTTTCGATCAATGCGAATTTTAGAATAGTGAGCGGATAGCCATGCGCGACGCCAAACAACTCGTCTCTGCTCTCATGGTACCGCCATTGTCAGCCCGATCTCATTGGCATATTTTTGGTGCAACAAGCTAAAAGGAAGTCAGACCTGATTTGATTAACTTACACAAAAGAACTTTTAGTAGTTGCGCTAGCCTTCGAGGTCCGTCGATCGACAGGCGAGTTAGCCTTAGGGAGGTAAATGCATGGAAACTGGGAAATTTGGTGTAGTGAAGCTTACTATTACCACTACTCCTTTGTCGATGAGATAGTCAGCACACGACGATATGACGAGACCGCGACAGCCATGACTTTGCACTGAGTCTCCTCTACTTGCAAAACAGCTCTGGTGTTCAATGCATTCCTAGAGGGTACCACTTCTTCGTGCTACTTGCTGGAGAGGAAGGTCAGTCACTGCCTTAGCTATCGAGGTGCTTTCATTAACGCTGGCTTCTTCGTTGTAAACGACGTACGATTTTCCAGCTACGAAGTTGTCAGTAGTCAGGAGCACATTCAAGCAGTGGGCATCATTCTTTTGGATGTTCTCCTTGCCGAGTCAAATCGCATTTTCGTAAGAGACCTCGACTACTCGTGCGACACATTTCGGGAGGTAAGAACTCCGAAAAGGCGCACTTCACTGGCCCCACACACCTCATGTCATCTGAGGTGGTGGGTTGGTAGACATCACGAAGAGGCATTCTTTTGGCCTGCATTATGTGCGGCCGCGCCACCGTGCGCGATTGCCTGCACACACGTCGCAAATTCTTCTTCAAAACCTGTCTCA
>LWMK02000177.1:18142-33348 GCA_001693075.2 Taenia saginata
AAAAATGGAACAACTTAGGAGAGGAAATTCCATCTTTGGCTGCCATAAAATGCCGTTAATGAGATGGGAAGATTGCCACAAACATGCCCTACAGCGTCCACACAAAAAAATCGCTCAAATAGAAGCAAATATCAACGTAACGTTGGCTTCATTCATGCAAATGCATTCGCGTTTGCTGAATGTTAATCGCTAAGGCAGAGTCACTGCTATTTGGGCTTACCCAGGTTTCAGAGTACGTGCGAGGTTGAAGCATCGCTTACAACGATTTGGGTCTTATTCCTGAACCGCCTAGTCCGCAGTCTGCGTTAACTTAAGGAGAAGTTACATGAACTCTGCTAACATTTGATCAAATGCTGGACTTGATCCTAGTTGCGTATTCAACAAATTCACTTAATTCTCACAGCAGTTGTTGCTCCATCATTCATGATAGTCATTTCGTCTACCTGATTCCTCATTTAGGGCGCCGGAATAAAATCACATGGCAATCACTGCATGTGTGTGAGTGCTACGCTGACGATAATAAGCAAAGCAACCGGAAGAATCCATCGTGTGCACAGATAGAAGATGATGAAAAAGAGGAGCCTGAACTTACAGCTTGGTGATTTTGTGAAGCTATTCGTGCCCAGCATTAATCTACTAACCATCTGCGGAGTGCCAGTGCTACGTGTCAAGCGCTAAAACAACTCCTGATCATAGTGGTAGAGGCAGTGGATGTAGGACCTGGCCGACGGGCAGAGGCCATGTGGCCAAAATACTAATGCGTTTACTGAAGGAATGTGTTTACGGAGAAGGTCGCTATCAGCTTGAATTACCCAATTTTAAGCATCATACCTTCTCTTTTGCACTGAATTTCAGAAGTAGTTTTTTGGCCGTAACGGATCCACCAGGTTTCTCACCACCCATTACATTTGCAATGTGGAAGGAAAACAAGCCCTCGGCAAAAAAAGCATGTATTTAAGCTAGACGAAAGCAGTCACATAGGCGCATAAAGAAAAATAGCAAAGGAGGCCGTTGTGGTGCACACATGTGTGCGAGTGAGGACAGTAACGTCTTTAGAATGGTGATGTTGGGGGTCTGAGGATTATAGAGGGATTGAGATGGAGGTGGCGGAGGTGAAGGATTAGATTAGATTAGGTAAGGAAGCTGTAGTGAGGCACGCATAAGGGTTCGGGTGCTGGAAACGCCGACAACATGGCCAAGCAGGATAAATGGTAAAATACTCTAAATCGCGCACGCTCAAGTCAAATTAGGTCGAAGAAATTGGTAGTCGAGTCAGATGGGAAGCCCTAACTTCATCTCAAGGTGTAAACAGCGCTCTCAGGTAGAGGATTCTCTTATAGCAGGTCCACAAGGCAGCAGAATGAATAGTAGCATCCATTTGGCAAGCAAAAACAGATTATCGAGAACAATTCGGCAAGACACAATTTCGGCTGAGATCCGCCATGAGAAATCTAACTGATGTCTGGAGGACACACGGTGCAGTGGTTCATTATGGCGACAAGCAGGTAACTGATGAGAAAGGTTGTGCAGAGCTAATCGGAGTCTGATGGCAAGAAGGCGATGCGGTTGACCCGCCAATTAGTAGATTTGAGACAGTCTGAAATTTGCTTGCATTTGAGCATTCAACTGCTGGAGCACGACGTGCAAATGAATGGGAAACATAGGGTCTTGTGAACGGCATGGACAACATGCACACAAACGTCTTTTGACTTCTGCTCAGCCAATCCTCCAGCCAAGGACCGGAAGTAACCTAGGCGAGGTGTTTTGAGGCTTCACTGTTGTTTTCTTAGTTAGCAACAAGTCTCTTTCCCCATCTTCCATACCCTATAGCGCGATCACTTTTCTCATTCTATTTAAGCTGCGTCGTAAAGACAATGGTTGCTTGCATAAGTTGTTTCTTTAGTTAGCAAACCTAAAGCAAAAAAGTGTAAGTACGTAAGTAAATAGATAAATGGTAATTTTTGCTGGTGAGGGAATAGGATCACATACTCTCGGTGGTTTGCGTTTGTTATAAATATAGCTGCTTCGAAAATGCTGATCTGTTTTAGTGGGCAATAGATGGAGCAACATTTAGAATGCGCCAATTAATTGGCTTGTAAGGACTCAGCTGATTTCTTTTCATGTCGCTACTATCGAACAAGCAGCAACGCAATGGCACCTAAGGGTCGCTTTGTGATCTGCAATGTTTAGGAAGAAATATTTATCACACTCTATAAATTCTCATTTAGAAACATGTTATAATGGGCGTATCACGTGAATTCAAAAGCAATTAAAAAGACTAAGAAGAGGTTGAATAGATTTGAAAAGGCATCTACGCTTTTTAAAATATTAAAAGTGACTCTGAGGTATAGGTCCCACAATTCAATTTCTTGTTTGAACGATTTCCTGCACACAAGTGTCACAGCATGAATGCAATAACTTATTGCCTGCTTTATTAACCACATTATCAATCCGATTGAATAAATAGCTAGGTGAATGGATGAACTTCCATTGTCACTACTGTCACAGCTATCTTAGTCCTCTCGGATTGCATCATCAATCTTCTGTGCCTCTCTAAGCGCTTTTATCATTGGCCGAACCTTAGTTTAATAAGTTACTACAAGGGCTACCGCAGGAAATTACAGGATGGAATAAGCTGCTATGCTTCAGTTCTAATAGATTCTGGATCTGTACTAGTAAAATGGAACGTGAATCTATCAAATTCTGTCGTTTTAGCCTTATAGCCAAAATGGGCTATGTACTATCAGCAAGGCTCAAAATTTATTGTACAATGCGAGAAATATGATAGACACCAGAGGTGGAAGAAACAAATGAGTGTAAAACTAAGCAATTGTAGATTAAAATAAGAAACGCATCACAGTTATTAGCTTGTGCTATCTCAGTTTTCGTACTGAAATCATTCGCACTACACTGCTGTCACTGCTAAACATAAAATGCCCTACAGTTGAACTGAGCTTCACAGAAGCGGAAGTGACCTAGTATTTAGTATGTAGTCTTAATTAATTCTAGATTAAAGTAAAAAGTACAACGCAGTTTAATTTTTATGCACTTTGCTTATTTAGTCATAGAACTCTCTTCGAACAGCCGCAAGGCACAATATCGTGGCTTAGCAAAAGATCTGCCTTTTATGGCACCGTAGCAAGCCATCAGCCAGAGCCTTATCAGGACTAGTTCCAGATCAAAGCAGGGAATGTGTAGAGCGCAGCATTCTTAAGCTAATTCACCATTGCTTTGCATGTGTACTGTCCTATACGTGCGTTGATATAGGCTATAAGGCAATATATGGTATCAGTTAGATCTTTCCTATAGTGTTGAAACGAAGTGAGCAGCTCTTTTGTGATTGTATTCTTATTTCCTCTTGTCACAAAAGCTTTTATCTATAAACATTCTTCATTTGACAGAAAAGTTCAAAACTGAAATATCCAATCACTTCAATCTTCCTTACACTGACCTTTCCGACAATCCATTCCCTATCCAGTCTTCCCTCTAGTTGTTAATCTATATACTTGTGCAAGCCCTCTGCATTCTTGGAGGCGTTTAAAGGCAAACGAACCTGGAAGCAGTGGCATTAGAGGCGCCTAATAGTTGGCACATTGGAGCATAAATGAGATTTTCGGAAGATTAGAGAAGATCCAGCTTATAATGTATTCTACTCTTGAGGGTGGCTTTTCGACTTTATAGCAAACAACATCAACGATAGCTGAGGCGGAAGTGGAGATACAGATCCATCGCTGGAGGATCGCGACGTAGCAGTCGTGGAGTTTGCGGTACGTGGAGAACTGGTGTCCTCCAACGCACCGCTGCAGGCTACGTACAGTTAGGTTTCGGAAAAGCTGGAGACAGCCTAACGCAAACATATTGCCTCAACTGTCGCCATTCGGGCTGCCTCGGTGGTCAAGGAAGTGGAGTTGGTGGAAACGGAGTGGAGCCTTAATCGAGCCCAGGCTATAGACATGGAATTGGAGACGAGGATGGGTGAGTCTCCAGTAATGACTGCCGTCTTCTGTCCCCTAATATGATGAACTTTTATCGTTCTCCTATTTAACAATTCACAGTACTAAATACTCAGCCGCTGCATATCAATTCATCCTGTGTCCACATGGCCATCCAATACACTGATATGATTGTCAAATTAACCCAGTCTCCTTTGAAATAAGGCACAGATTATCTTAACCCCAATATCACAGCCAAATCATTAACCTTTGCCAGCTTCTCTTAACGATGGTGGGTTCTAGTTCGTTCGACAGGCTGGATCTCATCGGATTTCTACTGTTGGTTTTTATGTCACTAACGATAACAAAATTTTTTAACTAAGGCTCGAAGTAACTTACAACGAAAAATCATCAGTCCACCACCCAAAATGGCATTGAATCTGTGAAGCGATGTTAAATCCCTGCACGAGTATTCCATGTTAAATGCGGATCCTTTAACTACGGCTTCTTCTGGTGCCATCCACCAAAACGGCAATCAGTAGACCTAGCTGGATATGTACGAATGCAAACCTCTATCAGATTCTCTTCAGAATGTTTGTGAAGCCATTTTGTATCAAAAGTGGAAGTGAACTCCTATCAACCCTTTTATACGCGCTTTTTTAGAACCACGAAACAGTGCCTCAGACCGACCATCATTAATATTTTGCTTCTCTACAATTCGGACTTCATATTTGATGGAATATATGAAATTCGGAATGCAGTACTACATGGTAAAGTGGATGAAACTTTCCAATGGGCATATATCATTTTCGCACACCAAAAGTTTGCCTTCATTTGCGCAAATTGACTAGAACGGAAAGTTGCCCTAATTTTATAAGCAATAAATGCACATCTGAACAAGATAAGCACGACTGTTGCCGCTGTATAATCTGCCTAGTAGATTTATCATGGACACTCAAGGGCGTTAAATCGCCGCATTATAATATCTTCTACCCAACTATGCATTGAATATTGCATCGGCTATAAATGCGGGGATAGCTAAATCAAGTGAGACTAGCTGTCTTATGAAATTTCTTGGCATTCTCAAACTAACGAAGTGTCGGCTGTAATGTTTTAAGTACGGTGGGGCGGGATTTATCAACTCTTTTAAGTTGTTGAGAGGGGCTGCCATAACGTGATCACTAGAGGAATCCGCAGAGCATAAGAAGGCGTCTCTATGTTAGCCCACAAGTACCATACCTTAACCGTCCAACTATGATGATGCGCTTTTCTCTTTTGCTCCCAATTTGTTGCGTTGTGTAAGTTAGCTACGGACGGTTCAGCAAAATCTTGGCAACCAGATTTATTCGCAGTTTTGATGCTAAAAAGACCTTACGATCACATCAATTCGCTTCCTTCATAAAAATGTAAGAAAGACACAATAGATGTCTTTCTATTTAAAGTGCCAAAATTTTAGTCGTACACGATAGCATGCATCCAACGCTTCGTTAATTATAAACGGCGGATGTTGCAAATGACAGGCGTTTTTCTATTTGAAAGTGGGAGGTTTGATTGTGCATAAGTATTTTATGCAAGAGCTTGAACTCATTCCATTAAACAAAAATTACATTGAAGCTCATAATATAGTTTGAATGCAGTGCAGGCCATTCACTTATTTCCCATGGGATGAGTGGAAGTGTTGCATAAGAAATCATAAGCGCAGGCTGTGGATCTGTGATTACCTTCAGGCCTCATTTTAAGCAAACCAGATTTCGCACCAACACTGGTGCCCGTTTAATGCAACCATTGAACAGTGTACTTTTTTTACAGCATTAATTGAGGAGCCCNAACTTATTTTACAGTATTAATTGAAGAGCCCTCTGTGCCATTGGATACATGGCACTGAAACTCGGGATTCAGTATTATCCCTGTAGTACTTTGTTTGTTCGAGCTGCCGGTTTTGGTCACTTAATTGGCCACATTGTACTAGTCGATTGGCCGGCCTCCGGGCCGTGCCAATAGCCCCCATACCTCTGTTTCCAGAATATGTATTCTGTCCTAGTACTATGCCTTCTTTTACCTTGAAGGAAGTCTCGGTACGCTACAATCCCGGTCGGCGTGCGGTTGATCTTCGACATCTCTGCATAGACGAACGGTAATGCTGCCTTTTAAGTGAAAAGTCATCTGATTTTGTGGCACTTTGGACAGTGTTAGCAATTTTTTCGATTCATTTTAAAGGGTAGCTAGTAAGTTATTATTTCTGTTTGGTTGGAACGCAATGGCTTAGCTCTGTCACCTGACACAGTAACAACGTATGTGATATTAGATTACAAATGAGCCGAGATTTGAGTTTCATACAACAAAGATAATTTAAACAAAACATAAATAAAGATCAGTGATGTACTACTGAAGATTGCGGCACACAGGCTTCGTTTTTTTGGAGGCATTTTGATTGAATTCGGATGGTAAAGATTTATTCTTAAAGTTCTCTACATGCTCCTTCTTAGCTTTTAAACCAAATCTCAATTTTAGCATAGATATTTACCTGAACCTGACTTGGTTACCTGACTTATGCTAAAAGATTGAAATTCAGTTCAAGCAAAGCTTTGTTAAAATAACCTTCAAGTTTTGCAGGTTCGCGTATGTTTGGAAGCTTCATTATTTTTGCAGCTGGGCAAATCTTAGGGCCAATGGCAAGTAAAAGGTGCAAAATCAAGGCATTGGTTGATGTGGTCTAATTCAGAAAGCTGATTGAAGCAACGGAAGGCAAAATTATGTTAGCTTCTCAGGATTTTCCGGTTTCAGGAGCCTAGAGGGCAAAGAATATTGATCAAGCAACAACATATAAGAGTAACTTAATGCAAGCATGCGAATATTGTAAAAGGCTAAGTTGAAATGCATGTGCAACGTAATGCGAGAAGGAAGTATACTTTGTGAGGAATAGGATAGTACTACAACACATTAACAACTGCACATTTAAGATGCTTGTAAAAAAACTTTGGTGGCCTACTTTGTTGGATTATTGACGCTTAATGTAGCGCCCCGAGGCTCCCTTTAAGGTAAAAGAAGGCATAGTACTGGGGGTAGAATATATGTATTCTGGAAACAGAGGGCTTGGGGACTGTTGGCACGGCCCAAAGGCCGACCAACTGGCTCAGTACAATATGGCCATCCAAGTGACCGAAACCGGCAGTTCAAACAAACAAAGTATTACACAGCCCTTCTCTTCTTTCGAGCGTCGTTCCCGACGCTCCCCTCGGTAGGCCTCCCGTGTCAGCCATCACAACGTAATCAGTGCTGTGAGAAGCACCCATGAGCTAACCGCCCCAGTCATCGAGATTCGAACGCATGTGTTCCTGTAGTGCCATCAATTCCGCGTAGCACTCAGTGCAGCAAATGCGCGCTCCTTGGCCGTCCTCTCCCACGACAATGAGGTTCAATGAAAGATGGAGGTACGAATCCAAATTTTCGAATGGGTCGAGACACACACAATACATATTGCGATTGCAGGTTTAATTGATACCGTAGAAGAAACGCAAGGGCATCGTCGAAACCTGAGCAAATGTGGCGGTCGGGCCTCATAGGAACAAAAGGCATGCGATTCAAGCGTGCAAAGCATAAAACGATGCTATCCAATGGTATCCTGCACCTTCTACATCTGAGAACAGGAGAGAGAGCTTACGGAGGATGCTTGACCACAACGTCGCAGGTCTCTCTTGGCAGTTCCACTGGACTTGGAGTTCACGGCTAGTGTCGCTTCAGTTGTTGATAGCTTCCCTGTCGAACACGAGGGCGAGGGAGGTGCCAAAGCTGGACGTCAATCTCGGCCCTTCTGTTACGGGATACCAGAGGTTCTCCCATCCATAGCACATGCACTTCTTTCACACCGCCAAAATTTGCCAGAAGTGGCATGGAGCAGGATAAAATCCATCGAAGTCGGGTCCGCTTTCCGCAGCCACCAATGTAGCGCCCCGAGGCTACCTTTAAGGTAAAAGAAGGCATAGCACTGGGGGTAGAATACATGTATTCTGGAAACAGAGGGCTTGGGGCTGTTGGCACGGCCCAAAGACCGACCAACTGGCTCAATACAATATGGCCACCCAAGTGACCGAAACCCGCAGTTCAAACAAACAAAATATTACAGTTAAATCTTCCTGACTTGCTGTCTTGTAAAAGATTGTAACGCAGCATCCCGCTCACACCAAATATGGGGATAAGTGATTGATGAGGCTGGTCCAAGCTGCAACGTTCCTATAGAACGATTAAAAAACAATCCGACAAATGAAAATAACTAACACTAGTTTTATATATCACCAACTTCTCCAGCAGAATACTTGTTGAACGAGGTGGCTCCACAATGAAGGAATGGGAACTCGTTCATCCATCGGAAGATAATTTCGGCATATCTGGTGAAAGGGGTCGATAAAACTGTCTATGACACTTTGCAGCTCACACAGAGTTACGCTAGCCATGTGTATCCAACACTGTGCTGAGCATTCTGATTGAATTCATGGCCTTAAAATCACAAAGGGTTGATCTGCAAAAGATTTTAATGCTCCTATAAATACAAAGAGAGAACAGGTATAAGTTAAGGACCAGGACAAACATATTCTACAAAAACATATGCAATAAGAACAGCTTAGTGTATTCACAGACCCCCAAAGTACATTAAGCTAGTCAATGAAATAAAATAATAGCCTAAAACGAGACCCACGGATCTGCAACAACTAAAACGTCTTCTCTAGCGCAGCAAATATTCATAGTATATAAGGCCAAAATCTGCTTGTAAAAGCGTGTTAACCTAAAAATAATCAAATTAAACTGTTCTTAATCAAAAGTGTTTAGCTAGGCTGTTATAAGTAGGACGCTACTGGGTAGTTGATTCAAAGCTTTAGCTTGTAAGTTGCTGTTGCTTGTTACCCGGTCGGATTTGGTGCCCACCTTGATGTTTTATCACTTTTAATTGCGGGTTCATTTGTTAGATTCAGTTAGATGGCAGTCATTTAATAAAATGAGTCATAAGTTGAGCGATCTTAAATTTTTTTACTGCGGTTGATGTCGAGATCGCATTTTTGCCTGACCGATAATGCTGTCAATGCAGTTTTAGGTCGAGTCATTTAATTTAAAAAAGTAGAAATGATAACTTGTTTACTGGTGCTTTTTCTGTTCTGTCCTGGATTTAACTTCCAGGGATTTCGACGTGTGTTTTGGTTAATTCCAACCCCCATATCGGTGAAAATGACCTCCGAGGAGCTTGCTACCGTTGTCGGGGATAAGATCTCGCTTCTTGCCGGTTGTGATGAAAGTGCAATTAAGCGCGCTGAACTGACGTATGCTAAAAAAAATGCTCAGCTCAAACGAGAAATTGATGCCCTCAAGGGGAAATTGAGTGATCTGGAACTTGTGGCTGGCTGTAAGTCGTTTTTTATTCTAATTATGGTGGGATCTTCGTAGACAATCGATTCTTCACTCCATTTAAGAATCCCACTAAACATTCGGTATCTGCTATTCCGCTGACCTCGACCCGTCCAATTAACAAATCTGGTGAGTTCTTCCCGTTTAATTCTTATAGCAATCTGAGTTTGCTTAGGCGAGTAAATTGCATTGGAAACCGTGATCGACATTAAAAACTGTTCGAGTCGCTATGTGCAAAATCGCACTATTAGTATTGTTTCCTAAACTCGCCATTCTCTAGTTATTGAGTTAGACTCTTTGATAGGGGATTGTTTAGTTTCTCTTGGCTTAGTGTTCAGTTTTCACTGCATTTTTCCGCCTTTACGGTAAACATGTGACATGGTGACATNAGGGGATCGTTTAGATTCTCTTGGCTTAGTGTTCAGTTTTCACTGCATTTTTCCGCCTTTACGGTAAACATGTGACATGGTGACATTAATAAAATGTTGAAATTAACTGTCCTCGGTGCATTTTTGGTTTAGTCAGATTATTAACCCTATAGATTTAACCGGTGTAATGATTGCGCTAACTGGTCAGGCCAAAATACAACAGTTTTCCCGGAGTAATTAGTCGCATTTGTTTTTTACGGTGTAAACTGCGGATGCTTGGTTAATCTCCATCGCAACAAAAATTCTTTGTTCTTCATCACCATCTAAATGGGAAGATGCATTCCCAGTGCGCTTATCCGATTAAACATGCCACTTGGGGCGGTCTTCCCTGGTTTTGAAGGTAAAGAAGAAATCTTACTAAGTAGGGCGTATCACCGCATGACAAAGTAAAACTTACCATCAATGATGTGTTTTCATCATAATCACTGCATGTCCTCCCGCATGCACTAATTATAGATGTTTGGTATTGATAAATCAGAAGTCGGTGGCAGCCAGCTCTTTTCCATTTTAAGGCAGTGAATAGCTGCTGCTAAACCACTGGCATCACATCATCACATAGAGGCTGAACCAACCACTCTTATTGTCAATAGCATTGCCTTCATTTTCCGGAAGCTTATTTCTGTTGGGGTCCATAATTTGCAATGGCATTTGCGATGCATATTGATCAGTACAGCAACCACGAATTGCCTCTTGTTCTTCCACTTTTCGCGATGGAAATCCATTCAATCGTGTTTGCCATTAATTTACTCGATAAACTTGTAATTCTCCTTTTTTATCTTTTAAACAATAGGATCCCTTCAAAATATTACTCTATCATTTTACTTGCCATCTATCAATGGGATTGTTGTTGTATTCTATGTAGTCTATCCATGGAGTAGATAACAACCGTTACTCTTCTTGTAACTCAGACAAGAAGCGTTCCTCTCGTGTTGCTAAAACGGCGCCTCCATTAAAAGGAGGAAAGAAGGGTGAAGATCTGCCCGCTGATGTCAGTCGTATCGATATGCGGGTGGGCAAAGTCGTGGGGGTGGAGCAACATCCTGATGCTGACTCACTCTATGTAGAGAAGGTTAGTTGCAGTTGCTCTTTGTCTTCCAGGTGGTGCGTCGCCATAACCGTGGCATAGACAAAGGCGCGAGACTTGCTCATACCTTTGAGGATAGTTAAGGCGTTTTACAGAAGGTAATGCTACGATCCAACCTGTTTTTTTCCGCAAACCTGGTTTAGCTATTCGAAACTTTTTTGTTCGATCGCAAAATTATTTTCCTAATTAAATGTCCACATTGTATGATTTTCGAAGGACTACTCCAAACTTGTACGAACTTCGTTGCACAAATTTGATCTTCCTCTTCCTGCTAATTAGATTTTTGGCAAATGATGCCATTTTCTGAGTTATCAAAGCATATTTGCACCAAATATGCAAGACTTTTTCTGCAGATGGATCATTCATTTAAAAATTTCTGAGCGATTCCATTGTTCTGTCGACGTAGTTTGATTTGCGAAATGGATTTCTTTTGACGTGCTTAATCTAAAGATTACTCTGGCTAGACACTTTGCGCCAAGATATTGGCAGTGCTAGTTTCAAGCCCTGTTGGAACTTTTCTGATCCCCCTTTGATGGTCTATCACATGTCTTGAATTTCTTTCCAACTATTTTTGAAAAACATTGGCTTGCGCCCCGAATCGATAAGGTTTTAAGGGACCCAGAGGTGTGTTTGTTGGTCAGTTGGATCTTTCGATGAAAATTTTTTTCGAATAGTTCCACATTTTTTTTAAATGATTAAAAATTTTATGTTTGCTAGCTGGAGATTTTTGTGCCTTAATGGCAAGGAATTTTGGGCTATCACAAGGAAATCATTGTGGTTTATTCCTTAAGACAAGTATGTTCTGGTCGTCTTCACACTTGAGAACCGAAACTCAAATGTTGGAACTTTCGATAAAAAGCATCGCACACTGAACGCAAGCGCTCATCTTTTTTGCAACTTGTGCCCATCAAGAAGATGATTTTTGAATTCTTTGTTTGGCTCTGCATGAGGAGGTAGTATGACCTACTTTTCCCGAGAACTTTTCAAATCGTATTGCTAGTTTAAGTTTGCGGCATTGGGGTCTGGAACTATAAACTTCAATTTTTTTATTTTATAAGAATATTTAAGACATCTCAAAGTGATAGCAGCCTGAACCAACCCTCGTATTTTGCATGCTAAGCCCAAGATACATATTTGTTCTGCAAATACCTTGAACGTAATGCCAACTTATTCATGACAGATTGGTTCGAGAGACGAATCAAATGGTTTCTAATCGCCTTAAGTGTTGCGTAAAATACAAGCGGCATGTCATTTTGGAACAGTAAAATGACTGATCAAGATGACTGCCTGATTATTCAGTAGCACGAATATGGTCTTAGAAATAGCTTTGTTTTGCTTTAAGGGCCGTACTTTTCAAGGGACTCGATTCTTCGAAAATCCCGTCAAATTTATGCGACTGTGTCATCCCACACTCTTACATACCAAATCTAACAAATATTTTGTCTTTTGCAGTGACCCTTTCCTAATTTTGCCTCCCAAGTAATGGACTCTTTTCTTTCCGCCTGTAAGGTGGACCTAGGTGTAGGTAACCTTCGTACCGTGGTTAGTGGTCTTGCGTCACATGTGCCCGTTGAAAAGATGCAAGGATTAGTTTGCATCTTCGTGCGCAATCTCAAGCCTGTCAAGATGCGTGGCATCGAGTCTCAGGGTATGCTGATGTGCGCCGCAGGCGCCAATGATAGAGTAGAACCTCTAATTATTGAGAGTCCAACAGAACCTACGCTGGGTGACAGAGTTTATGTGCAGGATTATCCCGGTGAGTTGATGCCCACATTCAATTAAAGAACCTCGGGCTTTGCTACTCTTCGTTTTCGCTGCATCTCTACCGAAATGGGGAACTTTATCGGAAACGATCGGAATTGTACCAAATTTTAAATTACTTTCCAACCCTGAAGCTGCATTGTTACTCGTTTGCCACTAAGCGCGTAGGTTTAAAAGAAGTCTCAAATATTGTGAGATGTTTAAATGGCGCTCAGATTGTTCTTCGTCTAAAATGCATAGTTCGCAATGCGTCCATTGAAGATCTTAAGAGCTGATTGTGTAGATGGGATGGTGAACGAGTAGTTCTATGAAAGTCCTTGGTCCTTTGAAGCTTGAGAATCGAATGCTTTACAAATCGCCCTTTAGATAAAAGCTATGTGGCTGATTTACCTTTGGTTTTATTCTTAGATTCGGTAGTTGCTGTGCGTGCTCCAGAGTAACCCCATGTTATTTGTTTCATCATCCTTGCCTATTCCTATTTTTCTACTATTTGATTCTTCTCAGTTCAGATTTTCAAAAGCTTCGTTCTGTAGTCCATTAAAGGTGCGCATTTTTTTATTAACGATTGTCCATGTGTGTGGGACTGTTTGCTGCTGGGTTTCCAACCAAAAACGGTAAAATGCTACCACACGACTTATGAAGCAAATAGCGAGCATGCACACAGGTAGGCGCTGGTGCAGGTGATTACTGGCAAATTACGTCCATTCGTAGGTAATATTTACCTATCAGGGTACCAAATAAGTGAGCCTGTGAGTTTGGGAACGTTTTAATATGTCCGGAAATTAGACAGGAAGAAGAAAGCTTCTGAAGAATTTTAGCAGAAGCGTTTACTGATGTTGTAGGCGCGGCTTTCTGTAACCACGTAAAATATCTACCTCTTGGAAATGTAGGAATGCAAAGTGCTGATGAGCATTGCCATCGTTCTGTGTATCATTGCACTTTGCAACTTCTAATGGATTTCGGAACATGATTTTCGTTTAAGGATAGTGAACGGTGGCGATGCTCGTACGTGGAGATTTTGCTTTACCTAAGTAACTCGACCTACTCACTTCTTTCACGTCCTCCTTTTAGGCGAACCGGATGCTCAACTTCCTCCCAAAAAGAAGGTGTGGGAGCAAGGGATGCCTGACATGCGCGTGGATGGTGCACAAATAGCCACCTACAAGGGTAAACCCTGGAAGCTGAGGAACAGCCCCGATGCTGTCATCAAGGCGCCCACTGTGGTGGACGCACAGATCTCCTAGGCAGAACATGTGATTCAGAGCGTTCCTATGTTCTCTTAGTTGTTCATATTAAGTAGAGGCAGTTTTGTGTCGAATGTCTGCATCTGTTTCTTGTAGTGGGTGGCATACAGAGATTTTGACAAGAACCGGCAGAATGCATCAAAGAAAGACATGTGGTTGGACCAATTTTTGGTTCAAACTGACAAACACTTAGTGGTTTGAAAATGGACTGATAGGGGGTCCTGTTTGCCACATTACATACCAACGATGCTGGAGCTTTCCTGTTATTGCATGTCTGTAGCAGGCGGATCGATTTGAGAAATGATTGATCACGGACTAAGGGTAAGTGAGAGTTTTGGAATTTACCTCAAAAATGATTGTATGGTTAAGAGTGCAGCACAGTTCAGTGCGTCGAGGCAATTTAAAGTTAATAAACCAAAGATTGGAGGAAGGAAGCGCGTCGTCATGCTGGTTGTCGTGAGATACCCCTTGGTTGGTGCTTCCGATCTATAAGACGATACTAGCATGGACATCTGGCTCCTGTGCTTTATCTCAGTGCCAACTTTTGTTGTGGAAATCAGTGAATGCATTCATCCTATAGTGCATGTGAGTCACTCGTCGGTAGAGCAACTGCTTTCGCAACATCGAGAACGCCAGAAGAACTCGTCTCGTGGTTTCATATGGCACAAGAAGTGNTGCTGATGAGCATTGCCATCGTTCTGTGTATCATTGCACTTTGCAACTTCTAATGGATTTCGGAACATGATTTTCGTTTAAGGATAGTGAACGGTGGCGATGCTCGTACGTGGAGATTTTGCTTTACCTAAGTAACTCGACCTACTCACTTCTTTCACGTCCTCCTTTTAGGCGAACCGGATGCTCAACTTCCTCCCAAAAAGAAGGTGTGGGAGCAAGGGATGCCTGACATGCGCGTGGATGGTGCACAAATAGCCACCTACAAGGGTAAACCCTGGAAGCTGAGGAACAGCCCCGATGCTGTCATCAAGGCGCCCACTGTGGTGGACGCACAGATCTCCTAGGCAGAACATGTGATTCAGAGCGTTCCTATGTTCTCTTAGTTGTTCATATTAAGTAGAGGCAGTTTTGTGTCGAATGTCTGCATCTGTTTCTTGTAGTGGGTGGCATACAGAGATTTTGACAAGAACCGGCAGAATGCATCAAAGAAAGACATGTGGTTGGACCAATTTTTGGTTCAAACTGACAAACACTTAGTGGTTTGAAAATGGACTGATAGGGGGTCCTGTTTGCCACATTACATACCAACGATGCTGGAGCTTTCCTGTTATTGCATGTCTGTAGCAGGCGGATCGATTTGAGAAATGATTGATCACGGACTAAGGGTAAGTGAGAGTTTTGGAATTTA